>JAUZST010058397.1:0-22500 GCA_034779995.1 Parotocinclus haroldoi
CACCTCATATCCTACACATTGAATAGACACAACAGCTATTTACTGTAAATCCTATTATTTTATCATTTATAACATTCCTTCATTGTTAGAATTAATATTTGTAATAAATTTTTATACATTTTGTTATTTATTTTTTTTTTTTATTAAACGTGAAAGTTCTGCAAAACCCCTCGAAACAGCGTAAATCCGCTATGCACATTTTTCCGTTAATATATTTTGAAAACCCGCGATGCAACAAGTCTGCGAAAGGTGAACCGCAAAGTGGCGAGGGAACACTGTAGTTCTGATCTTCTTTGATATACTACATGACCACCACCAAGGAAAAAAAACCTAGCATTTTACAGACATGGCCTAAAATATAGCCCCCTTTACTCATTACTTACTGGGCTATTCAGATATGCCATTCCATCATTTGTTTCTGAAATGAAAGGGCTGTCCTGGTACTTTGACTCACCCTGTATCTATAATCCTTGTTTAATGATCACAGTGAAACTGAATCGTTCATCTCGTTAGCCTCAGAACTACCACAAATCTGTCCTACGAAGGGATTTCTTTGCCCACAGAATTATAAATAGGGCAGATATGTTGGACGTAAAGTGGACTCACCGAGTGTTTGCAAGTCCTTGGCCTGCCCCTGCAATCCAATTAATTTTCAACACCTCCCCTTCTCTGCTTTCCCAAACTGTTTGTACTGGAGTCCTAAATCAAATGTCTCGGTGAACTTGAGCAGCCGGTTAGAAAAATACAGCCGCCAATGAGGGATAGGCGTGAGGAAATGAGCACAATGTGCCCAGTCCCCCTGTTCAGGACCCTTTACGACAAGCACGGCCCTGTGTGTGTGTGTGTGTGTGTGTGTGTGTGTGTGTGTGTGTGTGTGTGTGTGTGTGTGAGGGCCCGTCGCTCCAGGACCACCATTATTTATATTGCGGGTTTGCCTGAACCCCAAAAGCCACATGCTAATTAATCACAGTTTGTTTTGATAAGGTCTCACAGCGTCTGTTTTTGTCAGGTTGATGTGGGGCGAGGGCTTTTTTCCTCGATACACTGGGCCGGGTTTTGGCCCTTAAACAATCAGTATTTTTAAAAAGACACTTTTATCTAACACCATCGAATGCCTGCCAATATTCTTTGTTTCCTCTGCTTTGCTTCCTCTCATTACACTTTGACTTTTTTTTTTTAAACAATTTTTAAAGAGTCATAATTTGCAGAGGCCTCAAAGCCACAGCTCTCTAGAGGAAACAATGGAGTGTAAATTCCCAGCTTTTAAAAATTTAATTTACCTTTTAACCTGATCTCCAGCTTTTCAGTCCAAATGAAGTCTAGATGAAATTTACGAGATTGTGATTAAATGTCTGTTTTATAAGCCCCTGCGGACTGGTGACTGGTCTCCCAATGCCATGTGACTTAAATTGTAGAAACTAGGAGTAGGTGATCTGAAAACGATCCTGCCACAGTATTCTAAGGCTGGTCACCGTTAGATTGGATTTACCGGTTTTTTTAGTATTGTTATAATGACCATATCTAATTATTATTTAATCTCTTTATTGAAATATAACCAGAAAATACTTTAAATTGTATCCTGCGTTAAAGAAACGGAAAAAAAAAAATGTTAGTAAAAACAGCTTCTGTCGGATACAGTGGTAAGAATTTAGTGTGATCTCCTCTTGAAATGGCAGCTTCTGGTCCAGTTGGCTCCAGTCTAACAAAGCTCAGCTTTATTAGGTGTCATGTTTGGCCAGGTAACAGGTCCCAGTCCGTGGTTGTTCCATTGCATACTTGGAGCATCTTTGTTGTCTTTTAGCATACTTTTGCTCGTTGGCTCTCAGTTGGAATAGAGACTTTTCTAACTCGGTTGATGTGTTTAGAGACTTTTATGTTGATGCATTCCTCTACTTATTAGTACCAAGCTTTAAATGAGGTTTGTAAGTGTATGTACCTGTCCTATTGTAAGTAGTATTCCTTTGTTCTCTGTACATTCTCTCTAACCTGTAACTATATAAACTGAGTCTCTGGTTCATCTGGCTCATCATCTTTGTTGTTCCTAATTCTGTCTATCAATGCCTTTTTGTCTTAAAAGTATCAGTGAGTCAGCGTCCACGACCTGTTTTACAGACCATGATGCAGTCGTTAAAGTGCACATACCTGTTTTGGGATTCTGTTACCAAACTAATAGGTACTGGATGGATGCAGAGGTAGAGCTGGACATGAGCCCAGTCCATTACAGGTTCCTTAGTCACCCTGCCCGACCTTCATTTTGCAGTCCTAGCTCAGGGTTTGTAATCAGATCCTCATTAACCGCTGTTTCCAGCAGCTGACTCTTACCTGATAGGGCTTTTTAGTTTTATAGCTCACCAATTCAAATATTTTTGTAGTGTTTAATTACACTTATTATTAATCATTTATGGACTAACGTTGTTTTTCACAGTATGACTAAAGTATTTATCAGCTGCATTGCAAACATGAAGTAAGAAATTCCTAATCTGATCTCCTGAACATCTGAATAAGGGAATAAAAGATTGCTGGAGCGGTTATGGGAGTAAATACATACGTGCGCCCTGTGCCCTGGGTGTGATTGACTCTGGACTCAAAAATTTCTATTTACTTTCCCTTAAATGTCGCGAAAGCCCCGTTATAATTAATCGGAGAGGAGACGCGGGTCAGAGGCGAGCGCATCCATCCTGCCACGCGTTTCCAGAAGCGCGGCGGGGTGTGTGCGTGGGGGAAATGAGACGTGATTGATTCGTGCTGCTTCAACCTCGCTGCCTTCAACTCTGACCAACGGTTCATGGCAGAGAGCGGCCAGGAACGTTCATCTCTGTTCGACACACTCTCCAAACAGGCTCCAGTTGTCTGGCCTGCAGAAGAAAAAGTGGCTGTCATTCTGCGTTAGAGATTGTGGGAAGAGCGCGGTACGAGCACGATGAGAGTAATTACGCTGAATGAACGCAGAGCTTGGCTGTTCGTAATTATTATTCCTCGCTACCTATCTGTTGTTTACAGCCTTGCGTAAGGGGCACGCAGGTTTATATACAACCCTTGTTTGTTCATAATGGTTTGGTGAAAACAGACCGTGTTTCAAGTAAAGGTTTTTGCTTGGATTCCCTCTTAGCTGAGCCTGGTTTTATCATCCAGAACTTTTTTCATGAGTCTACAACAATTCTGTCAAACTACTGGCATCATAAACTAAGACTTATCTAATACAGGACAGGAAAGACTGAGGGTTTGGCACACGAGAGAACGGGTTTGTATTGGTTTGTTTGGCCCCTGAGTTACAGGACCCGCCGGGGGGACAGGAGCTGGGTCTGTGCCCTGTAACAGTGGCACTTTGCCCAAAATGTGTTTGTGCTATTTGAAATGGAAAATTGTGAGTAGGTGACATAGAGGTTATGAGACTCTCATTCTCACGCTGTCTCGTTTGTCTCCTCACAGGTTCGTTAAGCCAGCCCCCATGTTCCTTGACCGGAGCTTCAAGCGATTAGCTAAAGTCAACAACTACTTACCTCCATTTGGATTCAAGACGCAAGGTATGAAAATCTATTTGTTCTCTTGTTGTTTTCTGGAAGGGTGGGTACGATCTCTTAAAGTAAACATCAGCTTTTATACCACTTAAAGGTCAGGTTGGGTCCAGTCCAGTCCAAGCACAGAGCTGCATTTAGCAGATGCAGCTTTTATTCAAAGTGACTTATGATGAGTCGAGCAGCTGGGTCTCTTAACCTCCTTTCTCTCTGAACTTTAACCACTGACCTACCATTAACCACACTGAAATGGACTGTTTAGACCAGCTTGTATGGATGTTCTCAAGGGGTTTTGGTAGAATGTAGAATTGTGATAGATCTTCTCAACTTGTGGCATTATTGAGCCCTCACCCCTCTATGAAATGAGAATCTGTATAAGCTAAACGTTAACACACATCGGAGTCGGAAACCCTATCCCTATCGTTATGAGAATCTGATCCTTCTTGGTCATTACAAGTGCTGGACCCTAGATTACTGGTTCATGGACTAAGCAACCCTGGTCAGAAACTCGTAATGAGATTGAAGGGTCCAAAGCAGTCGTAATGACCGTCAAGAGTCACCTGTAATGACCCGAAGGGGCAGACACCCATAAAGACCTGGGAAGGGTTAGAAACCCATAATGATAAGGAAGGGTCAGTCACCTGTAATGACTGGGAAAGATTAGACACTCTTTTAATGATCGCGAAGGGTCCAAGACACTGGTAATGACCATAAAGGGTCTGACACCTGTAATGACAGGGATGGATCAGACACCCACAATGACTGGAAAAGGTCAGGCACCCGTAATGACTGGGACGGGTCAGGCACCCGTAATGATTATGAAGGGTCAGGCAACCGTAATGATTATGAAGGGTCAGGCACCCGTAATGACTGGGACGAGTCAGGCACCCGTAATGACTGGGACGGGTCAGGCACCCGTAATGACTGGGACGGGTCAGGCACCCGTAATGACTGGGACGGGTCAGGCACCCGTAAGGACCATGAAGGGCCAGGCACCCGTGTCTTTAGTATTCTGACCCTGGCATAACCTGGATGCTGCCGGACCAGACAAAATATAAGACAAATCTAACTTTAGAATTGAATCCTAAAGTATGCTGCTATCTAAACCACAGGGCATCCTAAACAACGCACTAAACTAGAACAAGTGCAAACGTGAATTACAAGTTAGGTGGGAATTCATTGTCTACAACCACATTTGTTTATTCTAAACTTTGAATAATATTCACGATCGTGAAGCAGCTTGATCAAAAGCTCGTTCGTGGCTGCGATCGAGCAGCTTGGCCTGAGGCGACCCTAATGACAGCAGGATCGGGTGATGTACTCGTCTCGTGTCCTCCTCTGCATGAGATCAGACGTGATCTGTTTGCTATGCTGTTATGTGAGCTCATACAGATCTTCATCTTCAGAATTTACCTTACAGCATCGCCTCGTAAAGAATGAGCCCTTGTAACATTGCCTTTATTCCTGCACTTTGAGGTAGTGGTGTCCTAATTCCAAGACTGCTCCTGTTATCCCACCATTGTTGGTCTCAATGCACCTTTTATCAGCATCCTCACCTGCTTCAGAGTGCGATTAGATCCGCTCCCGTTTGAGCATTCGCTCACTTTTTCCAGCACATGAAGACGAGCCGAGCTGAATGTAACCTTTGTGTGTTGTTGAGGCAGGCCGTGTCCGTACACACACACACACACACACACACACACACAAAGGCTTTGTAAAGAAAGCGTCCCATGTTTACATGACGGTGCTTTCTTTTCTCTTCACGGGTGGTGGGAGTAGTGTAGCTTATCCTTTAAGCTTTATTCACTCAGATCCCTGATACGTCTGGGTCATGAATCGAGCTGCACTAACCTTTTAGGTATGAGAGAGAAAATGGTCAACACTTCTTTGCTGCTAATTTTAGCGTAAACGGTTCTGATCGTGACTCTGATTAAAGCAAGAGGTAACTGAATTCATGTGAGAGGAACAGAGGGGGATCTTTAGTGGAGCGCTTCGCGATACTTTTTGAAATCAAAAGCTTTTGTGAGGGCGCAAGGGTAAACGTTAGGTCAAAAATATCTTATGATTTGCAATCGTTTTAAGGAGGCACCAGAAATAAAACATAAAACGTGTGTAAAGCAGCAGCTACAGATTTAAAAAAGAAAAGTAACTGGAGTCAATCAGGACCTGAATCAGAGGGCATGATGAATCCTGGGCGGGGCCAAAAATCCAATGTGATGGTCATTCAGTGGATTTACACAAACTCAGGGTCATTCACCTCTAAAGACCGGGAAGGGTCCGACACTTGTAATGACCGGGAAGGATGTGACACTCGTAATGACTGGGAAGTGTCTGACACTGGTCATGACCGGAAAGGGTCCAAAACTCATAATGAGCAGCTCAGACACCCGTAATGACCGGGAAAGGTCCGAAACTTGTAATGGCTGGTAAGGGTTAGACACCAGTGATGACTGGGAAGGGTACGACACTCATAATGACTGGTATGGGTCAGACACCATTAATGACTTTTAAGGGTCCAACACCAGTAATGACCTGTAAGGGCCAGACACCAGTAAAAACTGGTCTGACATCAGTGATGACCAGGAAAGGATCCAACACCAATAATGACCGGTAAGGGTCAGGGTTAGGCTCCGACCCTCTATGTGACTGGAAAAGATCAAGGAAGTCTGATTTTATTTTCATTCATATTTAGAGTTAAAATGCTTCTGCGTCACCATGTCAGTCACATCCTAATATCTCTCACATTTGGGTTTGGATTGTTGCACGTTACGTAACTTTTGCGTGCTTTCAGGCGCTTGGGACGAGTCACGTAGAGCAGCTGTGTGTGCGCTGGAGTTGTTTTGATGCTCCTTGGCAGTGGACTAAGTGCATTCTGATGACTCGCTCTAACATTACACACAGTTTAGCTCGCTCGGCTTCAGGGTCCTCTCAGTGCAAAGTGTTTGTGACACTCGGACCTCTTCACTGTAACCGTACCCGTCTGGTTGTGGCTGTCAGACACAGAGTGTTAAAGTGTGTTAAAGGACGGTGTAATCAGAGAGGCATCGCACAAACCTGTTTAGAGTGAAGCGATTCATATGGCTCACCCTGTGGCTCGAGGCTCTGTTTGAGGAACCTGCCAAAAAGTTTTGGCCTCCCTCAACTCTGTTTACGTTGATGTTTGATAGCAGCTGTCGACGACCGGTCCGCTGGTCTGCTCCTCGACTGTTTATTCATTAAGCCTGTGCTACAGATGAAGCTGCACCAAATAGAGCTGATATGTTTCACCGGACATGGTTCCTTCAAATAGTATATTTTAAATTAATACATTGCCCGGTTGCCAGATTTATGGCCAATCGAAGAGAATGTGCAGGATCTACAGGTCCAGCTGCAACATCTGCAGGTAAATGTGCCACAAGATACCATAGAGAGCTTGTTTACCTCCATGCCCCACCATATCAAAATTTAGGCATTTAGCAGCCACCCTTATCTAAAGTCATGACCTAATCCGTTCTTAGCAATTACAGCTGTTGCAATCCAAGAAATTGTGTTAAGGGCCGTGCTCAAGAACCCAGCAGTCAACGCTTGGCAGACCAGGTCTATAATCCAGTACCTCAACCACTAGGTTACTAGAGTCCCAGTGTGTGTCCAGGCTAGAGGCGGCCTAACAGAGTAATTAGAGCCTCCTATCAATTATACAGTTTTCCCACGATAAACTCCTTCTTGGTGCATTATTACATGTACGTTTACAGCATTTAGCAGACGCTTTATCCAGAGCGACTTACAATTGATCCAGACTTACAGTCCAAGCAGTTGTGGGGCCAGATAAGGGCCTTGATAAGTGTTTAAACCCTGAACTTTCTCATCCAGTATCTTATCCACCAGGCTATGACAGACCCTATTATAATTTATATCTAAAATATTACGCGACAATGGTCATTTTTAGTCAGCATCTATTTTGGGAAGAACTAGGAGCAGACCAAGCCCACTTCTTACTGTATGATTTTCAAGGTTTTTTTTTCTTTCTACCAGACATGTGTAAATGGCACAAAGCAATGCACATTTTCTTTTTTAAGCATTTAACCAAATGTATAAATACACACGCTTCATATCTTAGCTAGAAAAATGAAAATGTTCCTTGTTTAATTTTGAAGAATAACACTTCGAAATGAGTATAAAAAATAAACAAAAACACTTTTTTAGTCCTCTGCATGTTAAATGGAATTAGGAGTCTCACTGAGACCAAGTTGTGCCTCTGCAAGCATGGCCTATGAATGCACCCACTGGTGTTCAAAAAGTGCAGTTTCATCAGAGGGCATAACCCATAAACATATTTTTACATCGAAGGTCAATGTGATGCCCCTACTAACCACAGGGCCACGCTGCAAGCCATCTTCTAAATACCACCACGTTGTATCCCGGTTTGTCTTGGTCAGGGTCGTAAGATGGTACGGGATCCTGGGGAACGCAGACGGGAGCTTGTCATGGGTGGCTCAGTCAGCGGGCACCACCAGGACATGAACCTTGAAAGTATTTTAGCACTGCACTGTAAACATCCTGTAAAAGAGACACGGTCTGTAATAATACGGCCAGCTTCATGTCCATTTCTGGTAAACTCATCATTCTTTACTGTTATCAGAAGCTTTGTGTGTGTGTGTGTGTGTGTGTCCGGGGTAACCATTCACATGGGCAACAGAAGAATGTTCACTATGACCAAACAGTGTGGTAAATTTAGTCGGCGAGCCGACACACTCGGTGTGTCTGAGAGCATTAAATTGGAGACTTTGTCACAGGAATGCGCTTTGTTTGAAAATGCCATTCCTTTTTTACAGGCTGTTTTTTTTCCTCCATCGAGATTCCTCTGTGTAATAAAGCTCAGAGCGGCGCTCGAGCTGCCGGAGCAGTAGCGGCGCTGCATGTTTGGTTTGAGACGGTCAGGTCTGCTCCTTCACTCAATCTGTGCCTCCTCTGTTTCCTTTTGCAGAAAGAATCATAGATACAATATTAACCATGACAAAAAACTATGGCCTGGGACCAGAACTGGACAGGTAAGCATGTCAAATACGAACATTATCCTAAAATCAATAATAAAGGTTTATTCACTCAAATACAGGGCTTCATTTGGGCCAGAGCTGGAGGGAGCTGTGGTCCAGGGGATCTGTGCTAACCAAAGTAGTATAGGAGCGAATCTAAAATGACTCTCTTCCCTCTATGTAGTGCACTAAATGCAGCTTGGTATAATGGTATAATAAATACGAATATGAATAGGAAATATGTCCCATCACTGTCGGTGTGTTTTGACACTCTTGGGTGACCATACACCCTACTGAACAGTTAATATGGGGGCACTCTTGTCTAGTTTGTCTAGACATGCTTCTGTTCAGCGTCATGAATATATGATTTGAAGAAAATATAATATGTACGGAGCGGCACGGTGACTTGGTGTATAGCACAGCTGCCCCACAGCTAGAGTCAGTCACAGGGTGGAGCGGCCTGGGTCCTTTCTGTGTGGAGTCTGCACGTCCTCGTCATGTCTGTGTGGGTTTACTCCAGGTACTTTGGTTTCCTCGCACAGTCCAAAGACATGCTTGTTGGGTTAATTGGTGTCTCCAAAGTGGCCCTTAGAGTGTGACTGTGTGTGTGTGTGTGTGTGTGTGTGTGTGTGTGTGTGTGTGTGTGTGCGCGTGTGTGCGCGTGCGTGCGTGCCCTAGGATGGATTGGTGCCGTTTCTAGGGTTGTTCCTCCCTTTGTGCCCAGAGGAAGATAATGGATGGATAATATGTGCCCTGTTATAAGTTAAAGAGAATACGAGACTATGAAGTGTATAACGAGCTATACAATATAAAATAATACTATAGAATAAAGTATATATTAAATATATTAGTATAGAGTTTAAGAATGATTAAGAAGATCCCACATCTTCAGCAGGTTAAACAGAAAGGGAGGAGAAAGAAGGTACATGGGTAGAAATAAATAAATCTAGTAATATATTTGATTTATTTATTAAAAACTAAAAAACCTGAGTATCAGTATCTTTTTTTTTTTATTTCATTTTGAATTTGTTGTGAGCAGTATAAATAAATAAATGGTAAATGATTATTACCTTTAGTCACTAGTCTTATCCACTGAGCCGTAACTCCCTCTGCTCATCATTATTCATGATTACCCAAACGAGGTGTAACAAGGTGTACAGTTTTACTGAAGGTGTTTTTTCTCTTGTAGTTTGCCTTGTAAAAGATGTATCATAGTCGGTAATGGAGGAATCCTTGCTAATAAGTCTCTGGGATCGAGGATTGACGAATACGACGTTGTGGTGAGGTGAGCGTTCGCTGGGCAAAACGCAACAGCTCTTACAGCCAGTGTTTGGTATGTGATTATTCAGTATGTGAACGCTCTCCAGTTTCTGATTGGAAAGATCTGGCTGATTTCAGACTGTGTGCCTGCCGAGAAAACCTCAAAGCCAATCTGATATGAACCTTTATTAGGTACACCTTTCTATTCCCAGGTTCAACCCTCTTTTCCGTTCAGAACTGCTTAAATTGTTTGTGGCATCGATTCAACAAGGGGCTGGAAACATTCCTTAATAAATCTGTATTCGCTATTGGATTGAGAACACGGTAACACTGAGCGTCTAAAGGGGTGCACATGGTCAGAAACAATACTCAGATAGACTGTATGGTTTAAACAATGCTCAGCTGGTATTAAGGGGCACAAAGTGGGCCAAGAAAATCACCCCCACCCAGCAGCTTGACCCGTTGATCCAAGGCAGGATGGATCCATGTTTTTATGTTCTTTACTCCAAATTCTGACCCGACCATCCAAATGGAGCAGCAGAAATCAAGGTCAGACCAGGAGACGTTTTCCAGTCTTCTGTCGTACAGTTTTGGTGAACCCGTGTGAATTGTAGCCTCAGTTCTCTGTTCTTAGCTGACAGGAGGGGCACACGGAAGCCTATCTGCTTCAAGTGTTGAGGCATTTATTCAGAGATTCTCTTCTGTGTACCTCAGTTGTATCGGGTGTTTATTTGAGTTTCTGTTATCTTTCTATCAGATGAACCAGTCTGCATTCTCCTCTGATCTCTGGAATTAAACATGGCATTTTCACCCAGAGAAACATTCCACATTCTCTGTTAAAGCCTAGAGGTGGCGCTGTGGGTGAAAATCCCAGTAGATCAGCAGCTTCTGAAATACTCAGACCAACAACCATGCCACGTTCAAATTCACTTAAATCATCTTTCTTCCCCGTTCTGATGCTCGGTTTGATTCGGCAGCTTCATCATGTCTACATGAATAAATGCACCGAGCTGATTGGCTGATTTAGATATTTGCATTAACAACAAGTCGAACAGGTGTACCTAATAAAGTGGCCGGTGAGAGTATGTTACTTTATATGCGCACTACAAAGTAGACTGAATTAAATGCTGACTGTTTTCCAGGAGCCTCTACCTGTGTGCATTTCTGAATGTCAATGCTAGTGGTTTGTTTGCAGGTTAAACGAGGCTCCCGTGAGCGGGTACACACCGGATGTTGGTACCAAAACCACCATGAGGATAACGTACCCCGAGGGTGCCATCCAGAAGCCGGAGGGCTACGAGAAAGACTCGCTGTTCGTCCTCTCAGCATTTAAACCTCTCGACTTCAAATGGCTGAGGCAGATGATCTTTAAAGAGAGACTGGTGAGGTTGAATTACGCTATGCACTTATTAACTGTAACGTCGGTGCACCCCAGGCTTCGTAGGCTCCCGGGTCACAGCACCATGGACAGTAGTTGGCGCCGTTCCCTTTCTGCTCCAGAGATTCAGTGTGTGTAGTTTGTATGTTCTCCCGCTATCCGTTGATACTGGGAGTTTACAACCGAAAATTGACCGAAATGGACGTCAGCATTACCATAATCATATAGTCTTGTGATGGTACTGTAATGTTAATATAAAGGGTATTTTTTTTACAAGGCAACAATATTCAAATATGCCAGGGACCTTATGTTTTGTTTAACAGAACCCAAACATGCTCTTATTAATTCCACAACAGCAGAAAATCAGATTTTGTCAGTGGTCAGATTGGCTGGTTTCAATGTACTCCAATGAAATAATACCCGACCTAATAATCTGATTTCTACTTTGCAACCAGCCAATAATCTCACGATAACCTCAAAATGTGAATATGAAATATCGAAATATCAATTTCCTCGCTCATGAACTGCGAGGCGGTGTCTCCCCAAATGTGTTATGGAACAAAAAGCCATTTGGTGGGTGCACCGTTTAATTTTAGGGTTGCCAGATCTCCAGAGAAAAACACACATCAGGTGTAGCAGACTCCCTTATCCAGATCGACGTACAATTAATACAGTCTTACAATCCAAGAAATTGTGGGATAAGGGTCTTGCTCAGGGAACCAACTGTGTGAGAGGTGGGATTTGAACCCTGAACCTTCTGGTCCATGGTCCAGTACTTTAACCACTGGGCTACCACAGTCAAAAGGAACAAAAGAACGGGACCTGGACTCCGTGTTTGATTCTGATATCCATAAAGACTGAGAAATGCTACCCGTGCTTCAGAGTGAGAACCACTGACCAACTGATTGAAGAATGGATTTTTTTCCTTAAACACCAAAGTAAAGTTTACAGACAATCCACATTCCGTGCTTCATCCCCTTGCCTTAATTTGCTCCTTCCTAATCTGAATGCAGAGAGTTCATTCAGTTCAGGCCTCGGGACGCCGTAGGATTTCCAACAAGAGCTGTGAACGTGAGGTCAGAAGAAAGGAAGCGCAAAGTGCGAGTCGTCTTTTGTCCAGACTTTTGATGCTGGCTCGCTTTAGGCTTGACTGACAGCTCGTGAATTAGCCTCTTAATCTGAAGGGGCGCCCTGGCTGAATGGGTTTCCTCTTATCTCGGCGCAGGAAGGGACGGCAATTTTACCTCCCTTATCGCACAATGAGCGTACATAAGCACTTCGTTTTCCTCTTACTTAACGACTGTGAGGGAGAGCAGGAGACCATTCGTATTTTCTTTTGTGATTGGGCGTCATATTAACAGAGCAGGGCCATGTCGAGGTGAAGGGAAGATTGTCTGTTTATAGATGACAGAAGCTCATCGTTCCCTTCCATTTCCTTCATTCTGGCCTGTTTAACAAAGCGCTGCCAGGACTCTAGTCTGCGTTAGGTATCAGCGTTGCTGCCCTGAAGCTCCCAGAGTCGATCGAGCACAGCTGTGTGACTTTAAGACAGCGACGGCACGCTGGAATTTTTACGGGGTGACATTCGTCCGGCGGTGGAATGAAAGTACCGGGCTATTTGATTACTCCGCCCTTCCCTTTGAACAGCCACCGTTTTTTCCTAATGTCAGATAGTTACGAGCCGGCTGAAAGAATGCGCACGGATGACGGATCTGCCCTCCAGCCTCTAATAGGGTCTCCTTGATCCTACAGTGGCAAGATTTTCCTTTCTCCAGTTTAGGGATCATGAGGAGGTCAGATGATGTTCCTTAGGGGGTGAGCAGGAGTGGGTTCCTAACAGTGTGGAATTAAACAAGTTTTGGTTTTAGCTAAAGGTCATTTTATGGCTATCAAACCTCTCTTAAGTTTTTTAATTACACTATATGGGCAAAAGTATTGGGACACACCTCATAATCATATCCTCATCAGTTCAGTTGCATAGGGGCAGCACGGTGGCTCTGTAGGTAGCACCGCCAAGTCACAGCAAGATGGTCTGACACTGATGCAGATAGAATAGCCTAAGATAGAAACCAAATAAACAAACAAACAAAACAATTCAGCTGCTATAAAGCCATTCAAGAATGGGCCGTTCTAAAGAGCTGACTGAATTTGTGTGGTTCTGTAGTAGGGTGGCACCCAAACAACGAGTCAGCCGGTGAAATTTCTGCTCTCCTAGATAGTCCCCCATCGACTGAGAGTGGTATTATTGAAGAGAGAAAGCATTTATAGATATTTATAATGTGTATAACAGATACCAACCAACACTGTGCTGACCCCAAAAACTGAAAATGAACATCAGCACTAAAACTGGGCACCGGGAGCTTCATGGAGGAGCAGCTGCACGCAAGACTTGCATCAACGCAATGGAGTGGTGTAAAGAACCCCGTCACTGGACTCTGGAGCAGTGTAAACACAATCTGCGAAGAGATGAATCATGCTTCTCTATCCATCAGTCTGATGGATGAGTTTGGGTTAGGTGATGCCAGGAGAACGGTACCTGTCTGACTGTTAAGTTTGGTGGTTGAGGGGGGACGCTATGGGGTTGTTTTTCAGGACTTGGCCTCACCCCCTTAGTTCCAGTGGAGAGAAATGCTGAATGCTTCAGCACAACCTAGACATTTTGGACATTGTCACAAAGAAGCTTTGTAACGTTATTTATCTTAAAAATCGATCCCAAATTGAGCAAGCCTAGGGTGACGGTAGAAAGGAACAACTCTCTCGGGACGAGCCTCAAACAGAGACTCAAACAGGGACCCGGCCTGCTTGGGTGCCTTGGATGGTAATTCAAATAAGCAAGTTAATATTAACAGTTAAAGATCCAAACTAAAACTAAAATAGAGATGAGTCCAAAATCTTAACGAAAGCTGTTGTTCATATTAACTTCCCATGAATCCCTATGGATTTAGTATAAGATGAAATGAAACTCCTGTAGGTAGAATGTGTACCAATCCATTTGCCCATGTGAGTTACAGGTACCCATGTCCTCCTGGGTAAAAGATTCCAGGTTCATTTCGCTTTAGAGAGTCTAGTGTGACTGCGGCTTTGCGCCCTGAGAGTGGCTAAGTTCTTCGTTGTGACGTCACATCTTTGTGCTCATCATGGCTTGTTCCAAAGTGTTCTGCATTTAGATTCCAGCTCTCGTGCCACGCCCTTGCCCTGTATAGCTCAGCTTTTGGCGTCTGTTTACTGGGCATACGTAGCGTTGCGGTGCCGTTCGTAACCGTGACTCTGCATGAGACGTGAGCGCCCTTCAGAGACGGCTAGTCTGCGGCGTGACCTGGCAGGCGTGGGTTAAGTTGTGAGCGTATCGTGTTTAAAGTAATCCCTTTAAGTGTTTGTCACTTGAAGAATGAAGGCCGTCACTTGATGACGAACGACGGTGAGCGGCGTGCTTTCCCCGTCTCTCCTGCTGTTCATTTAGCCAGTGATGGTATTGGAAGGCTCTGCGGCTAATCCCGATCGTTTTAAATAAATCCTAGAACGTGAAATTAATCATATAGAATCTCTTAAAGGTTGTGTGTATACACAGAGACGGAGAGTAATTCGAATCAGCTTTGCAAGATGCGCTAACAAAAACCAGTCACACACTGATCATGGGATCCTGCTGGAAAAATCTGACCTAGAGCGGTTGTGATTAATGGCATTCATCGTTCGACGTTTTTCTATCGCGTGAATAGGCGAGCTGAAGCGCACAATGCCATGCGGACAATTAAGCTCTCGGGCGGCATGTCTTTAGACATGGGACTAATCCTCTCTGCGTTCTCTGATGCCGGGTGCCGGGGCTTTGAAGTGATTTGTTTCACTGCTGCTTTGTGTAGCGTGGATTCCCGACAGGTGGGAAGAATGCGTGCCCTTTCACTGCCGCTGCGGTTAAAAGCAAAGCGCGGCCATAAACTTGCGCAACGCCAAACGCTCACCTGACTCAACAGGAATGATGTTCTCAAAGCGCCTGTGACGGCAAACCCTTTTAAGGTCGGGAGTTCTACAAGATCTCCATACATCTGTGTCATCCTGCACACATTCACATGTGATTAAGAATCACTACAAGGGAGAAGACGGAGAAACGTGCAAACAGCACACAGCACGCTGATTGACGGACTGACACTAATGTAACCTGTGCAATGCTGCATGGGAGGTAAAGCATCCTAAGCCGCCGTCCTGTGGACTCATGCTCTAGGTTCAACTCATCTTATATTAGGTCATTAGAGAATGGACCGGTGTGATGTATCATCTCAGGATTCCCAAAAAAAAAAACCAGACTGTCTAACTACCGACGTTACCGGTCATTATCGACCAGTGTTTGTATCTTAGAACTGTCTCTAACCTAGCGGTGCAACCTAGTCTGCCTGCGGGAGGAAAGTCAGATTGGGATCTCGCTGTCCCTCTAACAGCCTGATTCCTCTTAATTAAAGGTTCTGTCTGTATCTCACTGGTTAAGAGGTCTCGGTTCTGTCTGTATCTCACTGGTTAAAAGTTCTCGGTTCTGTCTGTATCTCACTGGGAAAAAGGTCTCGGTTTTGTCTGTATCTCACTGGTTAAAAGGTCTCGGTTCTGTCTGTATCTCACTGGTTAAGAGGTCTCGGTTCTGTCTGTATCTCATTGGGAAAAAGGTCTCTGTTCTGTCTGTATCTCACTGGGAAAAAGGTCTCGGTTCTGTCTGTATCTCATTGGGAAAAAGGTCTCGGTTCTGTCTGTATCTCACTGGGAAAAAGGTCTCGGTCTCGGATCTGTCTGTATCTCACTGGTTAAAACTTCTCGGTTTTGTCTGTATCTCACAGGGTAAAAGGTCTCGGTCTCGGATCTGTCTGTATCTCACTGGTTAAAAGTTCTCGGTTTTGTCTGTATCTGACTGGTTAAAAGTTCTCGGTTCTCTCTGTATCTCACTGGTTAAAAGTTCTCGGTTCTGTCTGTATCTCACTGGGTAAGAGGTCTCGGTTCTGTCTGTATCTCACTGGATAAACGGTCTCGGCTCTGTCTATCTCACTGGTTAAAAGTTCTCGGTTCTGTCTGTATCTCACTGGGAAAAAGGTCTCGGTTCTGTCTGTATCTCACTGGTTAAAAGTTCTCGGTTCTGTCTGTATCTCACTGGGAAAAAGGTCTCTGTTCTGTCTGTATCTCACTGGGAAAAAGGTCTCGGATCCGTCTGTCTCTCAGTAATTAATTAAGTTCATATAATTAATATTACCTCAGAGAGACCCTGTTGGTCTCGATAACGATTTTCAAGTCCACCTTACCCCGAGAGCAAGACAAGACCGAATCGGCATGAGATCGAGACCTAAAACAACATTTAAGATATTATTACAGACCTAATAACCTCAAATAGACTAAGTTAATAGTAACTGTAATTTCAAATGACTGGCCCTAATGAAGCAGCTCTTTGATTGATGTCTGCGCTGCTGGAATGGAATATGGAGATGACTGGCTAGAGTTACCTCGTTAAGATGTATCACCTGATTAAGACTGAACCATATCGAATGATGGTTTTTATGAAGTCTGATAAGTAAGAACTGATCCTGGTTAATATAGAAACCTTACAGATACAGATGAACACTTTATCAGCAGTTTAAACGATCACAGAGCTGATCTGCGTACGCCTTGAACGAAGGTCAACGGGTCGTTCTGTGTGAATCTGTAAGGTTTTAGTCGTACATCTGAAAGCAGCCCTTCGTCGACGCAGCTGTTAATCCTGCCGTGTCCAGACATAAATTTATTGTAACATTGTAATATTTAACTCAGTTTCTGGGCATCAGTTCATATAAAATCTTGGGGTTAAGAATGCCACGGTCTTTGATGCGTTCAGCGTTGCGGTACTGGAGAACGTCTTTTTGTTGACACTAACGCGAACTGCCTTTGGGTTGCACAGACTTTCTTCATTAGTAAAAGCAAAACTGGACTTCTGATTGCTCTGCTTGCAGATGGCACAGTCAGGAGGAGTCGGAGGTTCTGGTCAGTAATCATGGTATTTCTGAGGTCTTTCTTCTCGTTGCATTTCCTGCATGTTCTTTCCTCTTCTTTTCTAATCACAACCATCCAGCATTAGCTCAGATCTGGTACGGATTCTCCCCAGCAGCCTAAGAACCTTTCCCCCAGCCGATGACCTGCTGTAGGCCTTAAATCTAGATTAACTCGTCTAAAACTGGACATATAACAAGCTTGCGATTACTGGTCCCTCACCATTATCGTTCCCTCTTAATCCTTAAGCCTTTATTTCTTAGTTTGGTCGAGGGTCTATTTTTAGGCTCTTATTTTTCCATCTAACATTTCCCGTTGGTTAAGTCCTCGAAAGAATTCTGGTTTATGCTTCAGTTTTTCTTTAATACTTCCATTGAAAAGGTTAAGTCTCTGGTTCTGTGGTTTGTACTCTAATCTCCAGCTGCCTGAGCAAAAAAAAAAAAAAAAAAAAAGATAATTTTTTTTTTCTTGTTTATGCCAGGCCTCCTCTTCGTTGATGTCAAGAGAAAGCATGGCTTTGTTTATTCAGAATTTTTTAGACAAGGTGACTCACAAAGCATCTCTACAATGCAGCACAGACGTGGAACGAAACCAGCAATCAGAACGAGCCAGAGCCCCGTTATAGGTCATGAGCTGTTCCGCATTGTGAAAAGGCTTCTGCTAAAATGAATAAATCTGGAACAGCGTCCCGTTCCGTCTTTCAAGAACGTGGCATGTACAGTCTTTTTCTATCTTAAGGCGTTTCGTATGTTTTTCCTAATTGTTGCATGGGCTATATGGGATACAGAGTATGACGTAGCTCACGTGTCGCTGCGTCGCTGCTCAGTCTTGTGGTTCCATGTTTGGTCGGTCGCTGACTGGATGAAGGCGGAGTCACAAAAGCAAAATATATGACATGGGCTTACGAGATTGTGTCGGGTAAAAATTATGGCGACCTTCGATTCATTTTTAGGAAGCTGTGGCTCTGGTCAGTAATCGCGGTATTTCAGAGGTCTTTCGTCTCGGTGCATTTCCTGCATTTTCTTTCCTCTTCTTTTCTAATCACAACCATCTAGCATTAGCTCTGATCCGGTACGGATTCTCCCCAGCCGCTGACCCGCACAAATAACGGACTTGTGATTACAGTGAGGATCGTACAGGCCCCTCACCGTTATCGTTCCCTCTTAATCCTTAAGACTTTATTTCTTAGTTTGTTTGTGGATATATTTTTAGGCTCTTATTTTTCCATCTAACATTTCCCGTTGGTTAAGTCCTGATTGCATTGAACTCAATTCGTATCAGTAGTAAGATTAGTATTACTCTGTTAGTAGTAACAGGATTTTTAAAAGCATATTTACATTTCTTTTAAATATAATAAAACCAAAATAAGGTTCTTAATGTCGTTTGATTCATTTTCATTGATTTCTCGCCCAGTGCTATACTGTAACATGTTTTTTTTCATTATCTTCCCCCAAATCTGCCAATCCACCCGTCTGCATCTCCACCAAATTGCCACACTGGCCATCGTCTCCAGACCTGAAATGCCTGATGTTTCCCCTGACAGCCTGGTTTGAACAGCCAGCTCGTGTTGCACGTCCTGCTCTGAGGGCGTTTTTCAATGCAGGCTGTCGGGTTCAGGTCGAAGTCGGTAGAAAGAGAACGCAGGTGGATACCTCAGATTCCTTTAGACAATAGAAAGTGTCCAGAGGAAGCTGGAGTGGTAATGGGAAGGATCTCTATTTCATGGACCTGACCCGATTCACATGAATTCTCCTCCAAATCCTCTCACCCGTGTCGAGCTCTGTCGGAGCCTTTAATTCTCAGGATCTTCTGACATTCCTGACCAAACAGATCCTCATCCGACACCGTAGTTACTTCAGTCCTGAACCAGAGCGAGGCAGCCGGGGGCACCGTGAGCACATCTGTACCTCTTATGGTCAGAGTCCCACAGCAGATCAGTCAAACATAAAACGGGTCGTTTCTTTCTAACACCGTACCGCCTGCGTTTATTGACTCTGTAAATGTAACTGTAAGGATAAACAGGAAGCCAATAAAAGTCGTCTTGTTCTTGAACTGCTCTTCTCTTGCAGCAGGCTTTGTTTTCAGTTTAGTCCGATATATCCGCTCTTATACGTTGAACCCTGCGGGTTATATATATAATAAGTAGAAATAAGGTGAAACTTTACAGCTGTTGAGGCGAACAGATTTTCATCCAACATAATATTGACAAACAGTTGATTTGTTTGAAGTTGGAATTTATCCATGACTAAACCCCAACGTTGTTTTATTCACACCTATATTCATAGGTAATAATTAAAAGCACAAATAAAACAAAGGAATGCAATACAATAATAATAATAATAATAATAATAATAATAATAAATCAATACATAAAATAAGTAAAAATAAAGTAAAACTTTATAGCCGTTGAGGCCAATACAATATCAGTGTTTTACACACACATGCACACACACGACTGATGGACTTTTGCTCCTTAACTCCCACCTTTGCTCGTGGAGCCATAGCGTTAATGTAACAGAAGTTACAGATGTTCGGAGTTAAAACACAATTTTTGATTTCATCTTGTGTTTCATTAGGGGAGCGCGGTGACTCGGTGGGTAGCACCGCTGCCTCACAGTAAGGAGGTTCCAGGTTTAATCTCAAGGTGGAGCTCCTGGGTCCTTTCTGTGTGGAATCCCATGTCCTCCTCGTGTCTGCGTGGCCTTCTTATCTTTTCTCTTTTAATCTTAGCTTTACTAGGATCTAATTGTGACTTTAAGAAGGCAACACCAATTTTTTTTCCCCCCGACTTGTTCAATTCCGAAAATGGAAAAAATGTTAATCAGGCCCAGTTTTAGGATTTATGCGGCTCGGACCCTGATGTTTGGGTCTGTACATTTTGTCAGGCTTCCACTCGGTCCAGTTCCTGTATTTGCTCTCCTTCCTCTGAGCAGCTACAGTTCCACAGTGAGCGTCAACTAGCTAGGAAATTAGATTGCGCTTCATCTCTGTGGTACAGCTCGATCTTTACAGAACTCTGTGGGTTTTAATGTATTTTATCAAGCTTTAAATACCTTTAGTACTTTACTGGTTGGATCAAATGCCGAACCCTGTGAGGTCATCCCGGTGTGCCTTTCTCCTTATGATGGAATACGGCATCATCATTAACCCTTATCTGTTCAGCAGCTGTCTGTCAGTGTTAAAGTATTCTCTGGTCATACGCTGTGTGGATCAAGGTAATGTTAGAAATCAAAAACGAGGACTTTAATTTAAAGTCTTCTCTATTCGGTCAGTACTGACAGACCTTGTGTACTGGTACCACGTGTTAGCCTCTTTTAATTCATGAACAAATGTCCAGGATAAGGATTTACAGAGTGCTGGCTGTATTTCTAAAATGGGACCTGTTGTTTGGCTTCCTTGCTTATCTCTGGCTCCTCTGTATACTAAACAACGTCTCCAGTTTTTCCACCAAGATTGATCTTACCGTCGAAGCCCCCGATCGTAACACTTCCTTACACACTTGAGCGTTCGGTAGCAGGGTTCAAGTGCTCTGCCGGAGATGTTTTGAAGCAGAGCAACGTCTCGATTTAAAACCTGCTCATACTTTGGCCCTTTTGGCCGTGCATGCGGACTGCGTGGTTTACGTAGGCGTGTGACCTTCTCTGGAGCATAAACAGAGCACACGGGAGGCTTATAAAAATATTTTCACAGAAGAGACACACTAACAAACTCCAACCCCGCTCCAAGCGGGCCCGAACGGCGTTTCGCTTCAGGCTTGCGCCTGTATTGCATCGCAGAGAACATACAAAACCTCACTCAGTAAAGGAGAGCGAGCATTGAGATGCCAGCCATTGGGCACCAGCATTTCCCTTTAACGCCCAGTGTTATTTTATTATGAATTGTTAGAGGTGTGTCAATACATCGTGATGACAAAATGGCACGTAGAGTTTGATGAGTTCTATATTATGCCGTCTCAACTCAAATGTTATGAACGCCAGAGAGGGTGCATCATACGTCATGCTCCCTGACCCGCGTCTTCCGTTCTCATTGAGCTTTTTTGTTTATTATGATTTTCAGATGAAGGTTGGTATATCGGCACCCGTCCCCTTTTGTCTCTGCACTCAGCACTACATTTCCTAGGACATTTATTGGTCAAGGCAAACGACTTCTAGCTGAAGAGCATGTGCCATTCTCTTAATAACTCTCACTCAGTTCAGATCTCTGCCAAAATCCGCTGAAGGCTTTCTTGTATTTTTATTTTTTTTATGTTGGTCCTCAGAGGTTAGTGATAACAGCTAACCAAAAGGAAACGGGGGAATTCCAGTAACACTTAATGTATTTACAATAAACAATAGCGCACGTTTGTTTGTTTATTTTACGGTGTTTAGAGCAGACAGTGCAACTCCATTAATGCATATCATACTTTATACTAAACTATTGGTTATGGGAAACATCCTCTCTGGATTGGCCGTTTTCTCGTGCCTCCTGGGACGAGTTAATGACAATTATCACTGGATCGTTATTGATCCAAAAAATCATGCTGAAACGAAATACAATATATTTGTTGAAACCGAAACT
Source organism: Parotocinclus haroldoi (assembly GCA_034779995.1). Classification (NCBI taxonomy): domain Eukaryota; kingdom Metazoa; phylum Chordata; class Actinopteri; order Siluriformes; family Loricariidae; genus Parotocinclus; species Parotocinclus haroldoi. Next base: position 21,714 of record JAUZST010058397.1, read on the forward strand.
CTTGTCTTCATCTTCAATCTTTTAATTGCAGTAGTTTGCGTGGTACAAAGTCATTGTAGTTAGAAAGTTAAACTGGAGAAGAATAGAAACCTCGCCTCACATCCGATGGGACCGATGCTCCAGCTGTAGACTGTAATTGGGGGTTTTAATAACGGTTTAACGACACCCCCGGGATAAGTTTGTGTCTGTGATGTTAGTGCAGTAAGTGGTTGTTGTTAATAATCCACAATGAAAGGGGATAAGCACTTTCCCTTTGCATCGCCGTTTTCCCAGGCTTGACTGTAGCAAGTGGTTCGGTTGGGTCAGAGGTGTCCCTTTAATAAGCGGTGAAACAGTCCAGCTTTTGTTTTGGGTTCCTATAGACGATTAAGAGCTTTGTAGTAGAAGAAAAAAGAGCCTTTGTGGTGACTTTGCGCACACTTGCGGACAACCTTATAACTTGTGTCACGGATCGAATCGAAATCCAAGCAGGGCAGTCACACATTTAGTCTGAAAGCAGGAGGGCAGTGAAGGTGCTACCCACCATGATTACATATTCCCACCAGGTTATAAACTTTCCCTCAGGCCTCAACAAATATACTCCCAGAAATAAAGGGATATTTCAAAATGAAGTGTCCCCTGATAAAATGTCCCCTATTTTTTGTGAGCAGTGTAGTTAGAAAAAGTAGAGATAAGAGACAAATGATTGGATCTTCAAATGGAGCACGTAGAAAAAACACTTCAAAGTTAATTACACTGTTCACAAAAAAAAAGGTGATATTTCATTACATCCCCTCTTTTATAGGAG
>JAUZST010058408.1:0-23596 GCA_034779995.1 Parotocinclus haroldoi
CACACACACACACACACACACACACACACACACACACACACACACACACACACACACACACAAACACACACATGCACACACACCAAATATGGCCAGCTGCACATATCTTTGATCTCTGCAATACTAATACGGATGGAAAGGAGTATACCTAGATTTGCCAGCACATTATGACCACTCACAGGAGAAGCAAGTAACACTGATTACATCTATATAACTAAACATATCAAACCACAAACTACTGACAGGTTTTTGGACATCCAACACTATAATTAATGATATATATACCATCTGGTCTCAACTGACAGAAGGGCTACTGTGGAACATTATCATGCTTTATGCTAACCACACTTATCCCTGTCCACCATTGAAAATATCTACAATGGGCATGTGAGCATGACCAGCTGGTGGAGTGTTGCTCTGGGTAGTTCTGTTGGGGTAAGCCAGTGGCAAGGCATTAATGTGGGTGTCAAACTGGCACATACTACCAGTGTATATACACATTCCCAGGCAATACAAATGGGCAAAACCCAAAATGGCTGTGCTCTTTTATGACTTACCAGGGTTTGTGAAAATGTGTTATGCTGATGCTCAAGAGAGGTGTCTTCAAATACCTTGTGAGAAGTAACTGCATCTCTAGCACAGTTAAGCAGGGAGTCATTGGTTTCTTGGTGTCGGATCCTTTTTAACCTGCTGGTATGGGTGAGGTGCTTCACTGTAAAAATCCAATAAATTTTTTGGAAAGCTTCTCACAAGCGAAAAAAAAATCTAAAGATTAAGGTAACAACATTTTTGTCTGGCAGGCAACCATGGAGTTCATTGTCCTGAACCAGATTTCTACTGTCTCAAACAAAAATCTGTCTCAAACAAAAAGGATATTCTTATAACATGCTTTCACTTATTTTATTTTTGTTGTAAATAAGCAAATGGTTCATAATTCGAATTTATTACTTCATTATTACTATTATTACCATTATTATTAATAGTGGTATTACAAATTAACTTTAATTAACATTATCATTTGCATGCATAAGTCATTAAAATATATATTTTATGTGGCTAATTAGTAAAAGGTCTTTCTCTTTTAACCATGTGATATCCTGTTTTGTCTGAGTTGCTCAATTTGAAATAAGCTTTACTGTTCAACCCAATCTCTTGTGACAGAGAGCTTTATTGTAACACTCAAGCAGTTATTTTCTAAATGTTATACAACCCCAATTCCAATGAAGTTGGGGCGCTGTGTGAATAAAAACATAATACGATGATTTATAAATCTTTTTCTATATTCAATTGAATACACTACAAAGACAAGATATTTAATGCTCAAATGGATAAACTTGATTGTTTTTTGCAAATATTCACTCATTTTTAATGAAGTTAGGATTGGGGCATGTTTACCACTGTATTACATTACCTTCTCCTTTTAACCACACTAACTAAGCATTTTGAACTGAGGACACAAATTGTTGAAGCTTAGTAGGTGGAATTTTTTCCTATTTTTGCTTGATGTACAAATCAGGTGATCAACAGTCCAGGGTCTACATTGTCATATTTTGCACTTCATAATGAGCCACACATTTTCAATGGGAGACAGGTCTGGACTGCAGGCAGGCCAGTCTATTACATGCACTCTTTTACTATGAAGCCATACTGTTGTAATGTGCAGAATGTGACTTGGCATTGTCTTGCTGAAATAAACAGGTTGAAATATACATTGCTTGGATGGCAGCATATGTTGTTCCAAAACCTGCATGTACCTTTCAGCATTAATGTTGCCTTTACAGGTGTGCAAGGTACCCATGCCATGGGCACTAACAACCCCCCATACCATGAGAAATGCTGCCTTTTGGACTTTTGTGCTGATAACAATCTGGACAGTCCTTTTCCTCTTTGGCCCAGAGAACACAACATCCATGATTACCAAAACAAATTTGAAATGTGGACTTGTCAGATCACAGGACACTTTTAAACTTTGCATCAGTCCATCTCAGATGAGCTCATGCTTAGTGAAACCGGTGGTGTTTCAGGGTGTTGTTGATATATGGCTTTTGCTTTGCATGGCAGAGTTTTAACTTACCCTTGTAGATGGAAAAATGAACTGTTTACTAACAATGGTTTTCTGAAGTGTTTCCTGAGCTCATGTGGTAATATCCGTTACAGAATGATGTTGGTCATGGGCATTCAATGTCAACAGGCATGAAGATAAATGTTGTTTTTAGACTGTTGGGACTTTTTTCTCATGCACTTGTTCACAAAGCATCCCATCCTTGCTTGTGAATGACTGAGGCTTTCGTCAATGCTGTCTTTATACCCATTCATGTCAGTCACCTGTGGAATGCTCCAAACGTGGTTTTCAAAACATTCCTCCACTTTCCCAGTCTTTTGTTGCCCCTGAGCCAACTCTTTTGGAAGATGGAGTTGGAGTTTATCTGTTTAAACATGAAATATCTTGTATCATATTCTGTTTTAGTTATGTTTTATACAGCGTCCCAACTTCACTGGGATTGGGGTTGTAGTTCTGGCAAAACTAGAATTTTGTCCACCCTGCTAACATGACAGAACATCTCAGGTACAGAAGGGACTAAATCTTAACTTTAGAGGATGGAATGAAGATGCGGACTTGCTATGCTCCATATTCGTGCTTCGCCAACATTAAATATTTATTGGAATTTATAGTTGTGCAATCATAAACTTACATAAATTTGTCCAATCGGGTGAGATAATTTTTGTTCTGTGGTCCTGATGTTGCGTTACACTTGCCCCAGGCATTTGGGCAATAATTATTCAGTTTGATATGTTCACTTACATTTTGTGGAGCAACTATCCTAACCTTAGCAAACAGAAAGGAAGTATATACACAGACTGCACTCTTCATATACAAAAACTTTCTGCATATATACAGAACGGTTTGCATATATCCTGTACATTTAACACAATAGTCTTTATATAGACACAATACTCCTTACGTATATGTGATACGATCAACATTAGAGTGTGTTCTTGTGCACAATATTGAGAAATGCATATAAATCTATGTCTGAAGCCATTAACCACACTCACTAATTCCACTCAACAATATCTCTTTCCTATAGATTACAAACATTCTACTGTAGTGTGCATAATGTAGGCAATAGTGAACAGTGGCTATTCCATAACTGTTCATTCATCACAGGGTCATGTAGCGCAAATTCTTTAAAAGGTGTTACAAATCTGATCAGTGTTAACATATTGTATAAACACAAGGATTTCCACTTTTTATATTATTATATTACCCACAGTGTATTACCCATGTTTCTTTTCAGAAACAACTCTAATACTGGCACAATAGCTGTGAACAAAAGTGACATGTCACTTCGAAAGTCTGAAAATATAGGTAATCATGGCTAATAATTACAAGTGAATTGAACAGCATTACTGTAAAGATGCTATCAATGGAGAAGATTGCCCCGCAGCATGACTGAAATTTGAAAGAGCTGGACAGATCAGAGTTGGTGCATGATCTGAATTATGATGTGAATACCATTGATTTCACAGAGGATGAATACAAAGTAAAGATATCTGCACTCTGCTTTCTCGGATTTTCTCAATGGGCAATGATCCTGATATGGTTTCTCCCCATTGTAATATTTTTGAATTTGCTGCAGGGAAAGGTATAATTTTACATAATTTTGGGTCATTGTCTGTTTTCTGCAGATGGAACAAATCATTCTAAACCATCATTATTCTAAATGCATTTTCTAACACAAAAAAACACAGAGAGTGAAAGCAACTGTCATTTTTATCTAAGCTTTGATTTTGTATTCAGACCAAAAGAGGCATTTACACTTTCATACAACAACCATGCACTGCAAGGGGTTAGACTGCTTAATTAGAAGGTAATGACTACAACTCTAAAAGTCATAACACTTAAGGTTTGAAAATGATGGACCTGAACCAGTTAATCCAGTTTACATTGCTATAGGTGAGTGAGAATATAAAGGAAGTGATGGAATAAACTTTTACATCATTTAACAGACGCCCTTATCCAGAGCAACTTACAATTAATACAGTTTTACAATCCAATTGTGGGTTACCTCCTGTTCCATAATCTAGTACCTTAACCATTAGGCCACCACACTCCTAAACAAATTCTAAAGGCACAGTCCCAAACTAATCATTCTAAACCATCGTTATTCTAAGTGCACAGTCCCAAACAAAGGAGTACTACCTACAATAGGACATGCACATACACTTACGAATGCCATTTACAGATTTTTACAAATAAGAAGCAGAAAACTATAAACTAAAAACTCTAAACACATCAACTAACTAGTCTGTAGTGCAAATATGGGGGCTGTGGTAGCCCAGCGTTTAAGGCACTGGACTCTGGACCAGAAGGTCCAGGGTTCAAATCCTACAATTGCTTGAATTGTAAGACTGTGTGCTCTGGATAAGGGCGTCTGCTAAATGCTGGAAATGTAAATGGCTATATGACCTCTCTCTGTCTCTCACTCTGTCTCTTTCCCACTCCCACACACACAAACGCACAAACACACACATAAACAAACAATAGACATCTACTCTTATAACTCCCACCTCTGCACGTGGATCTGCAGCATTGATTGGCTGTCCATTTTCAGTGACCAATTCTAAGCCTGAGTCAGATTCAAGCTTCTGTCCTCTCCGTCATTTTCTCCATTCAAAGCTTCACATTATTCGTTCTTAAACTCCAACTCATCAGTATTGCACAGCAAGTCCAGCACATGATGTTGGATAAATTGCACTCTCTGAGTTAATGTAAATAAAGTGGAATGCAACAGAGAAAGGGTGCAGCAATAGATATTGCTATTATTGCTTTTGTGAGTACGATCATCATAACAACCCCCTCCACCCCATTACCAACTTTTATCACCTGCTAATTTAAAATTGAATGAGTTACATCTTGCTAAATGTTCGTCCATGTACATAAAACAATATATTTTTTTGATTTGTTAACAATATGCTGTCTAAACTCACTGCTATTTATATTCATACATACAGCTTGTGACGTTGGTTCATTGTTTAATTCATTGTTGGTTCAAGTGATTAAATCAGTAGGGCTTTCATACCTAATAATAATATTACTAGTAACAACCAACTTAGCAACACCTTAGCACAGAATAACAACGCTATTCAACTACCTAGAAAATCATAGCAATAACATAGCAAATATTTAGCATAACAGTATTCCCCACCTACCAAACATTTTCATTAAGTTTTAATTAGTTTTTAATTTATTTTAATCAATTAAACTGTATTAGTAAAGTTTTAATTAAAGTATAACCAACAATAGTCTAGCTGTGTAACCAATCTGTGTTTCCTTTAGAAAATGTACTTTTCTATACTGCGCACAAAAATTAGGGGATATTTTAAAATGAATACAAAAACGATCCCACAAGAACTGCAGGGTAATCTAATCCTGTCCATGCCCCATATATGTCAGTGTGTTTTGAAAGTTTTGGGTAACCATACACCTTATTGAACACTCATTGTGTGTATATTGTGTATAGTAATGTAGAGAATGTCAAAACATGTATTTCTAACATGCAACCTTTAGGCACACAAACCTTCTATAGTCAGATAAATTCATATAAAGGTTATTCATATAAAGGATTAAACATGCTGTAACACAAGAGTTGAAGAAAGTACTGTATGTGCCAAGCCCCTAGAGAATATCCATAAATCATGATCTCAGTTGATGGCTGAAGTCAGCAGTAAGTGAAGGCAAACTTAAACTTGCAATGCAAATGACCTAGGGTCAAAAATTCTACTGAGGACTAAATAACTTGAAAACTAGATCTAATTTATTCACATTAAAAGGAAAATGCCACAGTTTTATCACATATATGACACATATATGAATGATATCGTTACACACTATTTCGTATCTTCACATACATACAATACAATAAAATACAAAGCTCACAAAATTAAGGGGTATTTCATTTCTTTATATTTTTGTGAGCAGTATAGTTGTATATACACTATAGTAGTATACAGTCCCAAACTAAGAACGGCTGGGACAGTATGGAAAAAACACAGTGTTTCTTACATTTACTTTGACTTTTATTACATTGCAGACAGTATGAAGATATTTTATGTTTTGTCAAAGTCAAATTTATTTCTAATGGCTTTGCTTAAGGATCCAACTGTGACAAGTTGGGCAGAGGTGGGATTTGAACTCTGGACCATGAGGTCCAGAGCCCAGTACCTTAACTGCTAGGGTACCGCAGTACCAATAGTGAAATAGTTAAGCTGTATTAATAGTAAGAGTATGTAAATAATCAAATTTAAATTATATAACTAAATATATTTAAAATAATGAGTCCTCAGCAGCAAGTTATTGGAGGCACATCATCTCCTAATAACTAAATGATGGAGGGAGCTACCACACTCCGGTGTGACCTGGTGGCATGGTGGGACTGGTTTCTGATGATGAAGACCCTTAGTGTGTGAATGTGTGTGTGTGCCCTACGATGGATTGGCGCCCCATCTAGGGTTGTTCCTGCCCTTGGTTTCCGAAGTTGCCGGGTGTGCCCGCAATCCCATGTGGATTAAGCAGAAGATAATGGATAGATGGATGGATAATTGCAATAATGTGCTATGGGACTGTGGTAGCCTAGCGGTTAAGGTACTGGACTCTGGACCAGGAGGTCCATGATTCAAATCCCACCTCTGCCAAACTACCATAGTTGGGTCCTTGAGCAAGGCCCTTAACCCAAAATTGCTTGGATTGTAAGACTGTATCAGTTGTAAGTTGCTCTGGATAAGGGCGTCTGCTAAATGCTGGAAATGTAAATGCTCTAATTGTTATAATTTTAGACGATTAAGATATTCTCCAGGCCTAGCTGGTTCCTAGCTCTAGCTCTAGAGGTTTAATATATATTATATATGTAATTGCGTTGCCTACCTTAAAATGCTTAACTTACACAAAATTGGGTAAAATCATTAACATAAAGCTTATTTAATTTAAAAAGTATTGGATATCTGATTTATACTGCTTACAAAAAATAGGGGATACTTCAAAATAAATTATTGTGAGCACTGTAATTTATTGAATAAAGTATTAAAAGTGAAAAAAAATGTTAGTTCATTGGTGCTGCTGCTCTGCTCAGTAGGTTGGCTGCTTCCCAGCATCTCTAGGAGAGTATTAAACTGCATATCTAAATTCTAAATTCACAATGCTGTTTCTGCAAAATGCATATTTATGTGTATTATCAAAAGCAAAAAAGGAGGCAAACAACAAAAAAAAAATAAAACCCACTGCTGAATCTGGAGGGTGATTAGTTACAACCCCTATTTTAAAATAGTAAATTAAATTTACAGTTGCGTTAGTAGTTTTTGTGACATCAACATATCATAATACACAATGGCACAAATGTAAGTGAAAAATGTATTATGTGCTGATTATGCAAAGTGTGATTTGGTGGCCTTTGTGCTAGCATAGACAGACCAACAGATATAAGTGCACTTCTGTCTGCATGGGAAGCTCAGCTGACTAATGGCATACAGCTGTCACTGAACAGAGTTTGATGAAGTTAAAAGCACTTTTAAAGTTGGAGCTGGTGAGTGCACCGGATTTAGACATTAATTGGTCTCTTTGCAGAATGGACACAGTGAACATTGTGCTTATGCTAGTCCCTTTAGGGCTTACAAAGCACTGTCTATGACTGAATTCTAAATTTGCTATGCTAAAATTAGAATATACACACACTTTTCTGTGAACGTGTATGCATAATCCCATGGTAGATGATCAAAAAATATTTGAAGACCCCATGTAATGAATAGGCTTTTTCCTCCACACTTATTGTTAACGGGTGTACTGCATAAAACCTAGAGTCATGCAGTTTCCAGAAACAATTATGGGCCCTGGTCATGTGTAAGTGCTGCTTTTTAGGGGAAATATTCTATTAGAGGAAATAGAAAGAGCTACAGCTTAGCTTTTGAAACGTAAGCCACACAGCTCACAAAACAACCAGGTACTAAAGCACAAAGGATAAAAAACAACAGCAATCACGAGTTGGGTTGGGATTAAGAGTGTCAAGAAATATTTGCTTAACTGGGGCTCCATGGTGTGGTAACTGCACAAGCGTTACATCTGTGGGAAAATATCATTTTTGCCCCAAATGCACAACTGTATCTCATCTTGTGAGATATTTTTTGGCAACGAGTGTATGTTGTTAAATGTAGCAATGCAACATTTTATGGATATCAAGGGAATACTTGCACAACTGCAAAGTTTGGGGTAAATTTAATAAAAGGCTTGTGCACGTTCAAGAAAATGTAATCCTACATCTTACAATAGCACTGTAGAGAACAGTGTTTTCAAATGTGTAGCAATTTGAGTTGGTGATGTTGTAAAACAATGCGTTGAAGGCAATATAAAGTCACAATGTTATTAATTTGGTGAGAAAGAATTAGACCATACTGAGTTCTGATGTCAACAACAAACTAATGCTGCATAATCCTAAACTTAATGAATTTGCTGAATTTATGTTCCTTTCTGTTATTACCTGCACTGTATGCGTAGAAAGCATTCACCTACCCTCCAGTTAGCCTGTTGAGGAATATTCAGAATCAATTATTTAAGTAATAAAAGTAAATTACATTGAAATAATGTCATTTTATGTGAAATTCAAGCCCAAATGAATGTGAGTGTGTGTGGTGGGGGTGGGGGTGTTGGGGATTAGTTGCTTATGCGTGCACCACAGGGTGGTGTGTATGTAATACAGTTGTAATAAATAAAGTGATTAAATAGTGATAGATCATGATGTCGCTGTTCACAGTTATGCATGTGAACCAAGTATTAGTGTGAAAGTCACTTGATTGGTTCCTTCATACTGTAGTATGTATGAAGATGAATTCCCCACATGTTTCCAGAATTCCTGGAATAAGCTCTAGATGTACTGTGATACTGATAAGGATAAAGTGACTATTAAATATACTGTACATTATTTCATTTTGAAATATCTCCTAATTTTTGTGAGCAGTATAGATTTATTTCAAAAGTTTGGCTTTGAATTTTAAGTCATGCAGATTGTTATGATTAGCAATAGATGATACTGACAGTAGCTTATAAATCTTATAAATCACGGATAAAGCTTTATATTGTAGTTTTTAAGGTTGATAGGGAACTACTGTTCATCTGCACTCTGTCTCTGATTTGATCTATAGACAAAGACAAGGGCATAATTATCTAACATATCAAACTGGTGCACTACAACCATATTTTTAAAGTGGTTTGTTCTCTCAAACTGCTCACAGTGATGCTTGAAAGCTTGAAAGGGTAAGGGAACCCAATAAGCAAATAGGACAAACACGTTATACTTGGTTATTTAATTATTATGAAAAATTATATCTGTGTATGGTAGTATCCAAGTATCCAAACTTTTGAAATATCTATAGAAAAATTTATAGAACAGCTTCACATATGGGATAAGGCTGCAACGCTGGAATTACTGCTTTTTTCTTTAGACATATCGCTTCCTAATCAATATTTGAGACTTATCTGTGTCTTATATAGTCCAGAATTCATAATTGTGTCCTTATAGACTATTACACGTCTAAGTCTTGGAGTGATCTTTGTTGGTCAACCATATATTGTCATTGTGGCCTTGAATTTCCTCAGTTTATACAAACTCTATCTGGCTGTGGATTGATGTTGCCCAAATGATTCAGTGGTGCCTTACTAACCCGTGGCCCATAAAAATATTCTTTTTTTCATGCAGTGGTACATTCGCTTAAAGTTATATTGTTAAGATCACATACACAGGGCGTCCACCCACACCTCAATGTTATCGCATGGATTAAAATACTCAGCTTTAATTTAACCTAAAAAGTGGTAAATGTACTAAACCTAGAGGTTCACATAATTCTGCAATACACATATTTTAAATATAAGATTTTGTTCCTCAGTAAATAAATAAATGACAAAGTATAATATGTATGATGCAGTTATTTGACTGGGTTCACTTTGTCTACCTTTAAGACCTATGTGAAAACCTGGTGATAATATATTGTATTTATGTCAAGTACAAAAAAAAACTTTTTCTTTTAAGAAACTCATGTATGGAGTGTTATATGTCAAAGCTGGATTTCGGTACTGTTTCATCTTCAGGTTGGCATTTTGGTTTTGATTTGCTTGAGAGAAAAGAAATGCATGCAGGAATGTGTATAAGAGAATATGTGTCATCTGTAATATGACAACAATTCTCTTTGCTGTTTGCCACTGCTGGGTGCATTTGCACTCCTTTGTACTGTGAAATCCTATTTACTAATCAGTGGTGCAATAAACATGACCTTGTCTCAGATAATAGACTATTATGGAACATGATTACACTTGAAGTGATAAGACTGAGCGGTAATAGAAATCTCAATCTGACTAGCAAACAGCAGAATACTCAAATACTCTGTGTTGTCCTTAACAAGTTAATATGATATTTTTCCTCTAGTCTGTAAAACTGTTCAGTTGTATTATATAATGTTGCATTTCCATAAACATTCAATGCTGGCATTTGATTTGTACAAGTGCTTTAAACCATGTGGATTATACACTATCTGCCCTATTAGTGTGTCAAATCATGAACAGCAAAAGTGCTGTGGCTATTGAAAAATGAGATGGGGGTGGAGGATGGTATGTAGCTAATAGAATGACAAATCAATTTAAATTAAAGTCTGTGGCACTTATAATCCTACTCTAAACATGTCCTCAAATTTAGTGGCTTTTCTTTTCAACGGATGATATTGCAGCTTTCATTGATCCTTGAAATGTTGCTATACAAGACTCATACACAACACCCAAGACAAAGATGAATGAGCAGTGAGAAGACGCAACCATAAAATATTATATTAATAGATTAAAAGACAAATATATAGTAGTATCTGGATCATCTACCACTCTTGGAATCAGCCTCGTGATTGAGTATATATGTATAGAAGGTCCAGGGTTCAAATCCTACCTCTGCCAAACTGCCACAGTTGGGTCCGTGAGCAAGACCCTTAACCCACATTTGCTTGGATTGTAAGACTGTATCAGACTGTATAATTCGCTCTGGATAAGGGCATGATTTTGATGGTGAGCAGTTTTTAGAGTTTACTTGGGCTGGTACAGTAAAGAAAAAAATATCTAGTGAGCAGCAGTTCTGCAGACAGAAATTTCTTGTTGACGAGATAATTCAACAGATTTTAGCTGACAGAAAGGCTATAAAACCACTCTACACAGTTCTGGTGAACAGCTTAGAATGCACACAAAATAAACCCTGAGATGGATAGAATACAACATCAGAATATCACATTGGGTTCTAGTCATCTGCCCAAAAACAGAAAGCTGAGGATTCAGGTTCACCAAAACTGGACAGCTGAAGACTGGAAAAATCTAGCCTGTTTTGATGAATCTCAATTCCACACTGATTGTAGGGTCAGAATTTGGTCCCAACAGTATGAATTCATCAACCTAGCCTGCCTTGTGTCAATCCAGGAAAGTCAAAGTGGTGTAAATGGTATGGGGAATTATGGTGTTGGGATTTTTTTAATGGTGTGTGGAACTGTGAAAGCCAATCATTCATTAATTGAATGCTACAGCCTATAATTGTTTGAATGCCACTGCATAATAATTCAAAATGTGACAAAGCTTAAGTATGTCCTTTAGTGGCTTTCCCACTCACTGGCTCTGAACCCAATACAATACCTTTGGTAGAAAAGGAGCTGTGCAGCATGAACTTGCACCTGCAAATCTGCAGTCTTGATTTAGGAGAATTAAAGAATGGAGTAGAAAAGCTTTACAGGTATCGAGTGGTTCAGTTTTTTTTTACTCTTATTTGTCATTTTCCCATTGAAAATACTGGAACAGAGAGTAGCTCGGGTGTGTAGGTTGGCCATGATATTACTCGCTCTCCTTCTTAACATGGATGAATACAGGTCCTAGAGGGGGAGAGCTGACAAATTGTGGATTTATCTACACTTCTTACAATGCACTGTAGTTTTGCTTGTCTTTTGAGCTGAACAAAACAGACGTGTGATGTAATAACAGGTTCTATTGACGCTGTGTAAACTGGAAGCACTAGCTTCTATGATAGAATTTTTCCAGCTGCAGTAGAAAGTAGAAGTGCTTTGGAGTCTTTTTGCTTAAGCTGCTGATGTTACTGTCCTATGTGGGGTCGTTCATGGTAATTACCATGAAGTTCCGGAACACTGCTCTGTTGAATGTAATTTTTTTTATTTGTAATTGACAGAGCGTTGAGCAACCATCCATCCATCCACCCATGGGTTTCAGCCCTCCCGCCTACTTGCAGAGATTTCTACAGATTCTCTGAATTATAATTTTGATGTTATTATCGACTCTAGATGAGGAAATCCCTAAATTACTTGCAACTGCACATTCAGAAACGTTCTTGAAATGGTGGACTATTTGCTCATTTGCTTGTGAATGACAAGGGGGTGTTCCCTTTATAACCCAATCATGACAGTCACCTATTTTCAATTAACTTGTTCACATGTGCAATGTTCCAAACAGGTGTTTTTTGAGAATTCCCATGCTCAAGCAATGGAACTTAATAGATGAAAGCATCAAAGTCACAAATCAGAGGAAGCGTCAAAAACTATGCTGCACTGGGCTGCAGGATGTCAATCAAAATTAAAATAAGTTCAAAGAGAACATGGGAGCTTATTCAGAGAAGCAAGGCGAGTGCTTTCTACCAGGACATTATGAACTTTGAACACCGTTACCAAGGACAATATAACGAGAACATGATGGGCGACTGTATTTGGAGATTGATTTGTAAAATTGATTTGCAGTATAGTATAGTATAGCATAAATCTCGGAAAACCACACACTTCTGAACAGTTTTTGGTAATGAATGCGAAGATGCAAAATCGACTGTTTCTATAGTGAAAATGTATAATTTTCATTGCCGTGGTCACAGAAGCGAAGTTCATGATGAATGTAAGCAATTTTGCATTTGTTTTAGACATAAGCAATTGGAATATAACATTAAATGGCTGGGAACAAAACTTGTGTTACGTTGTGAATCAAACGTCAAACAAATCGTCAAATCAGGTGATGTCAACAAGTGACTATAATCAAACCTTTGTCAACAAAACACAGATACATTCACAAATGCCCCTTAAAATATTACTGTGCAAAAAAGAAGCCCAAGTTAAAGTCACATCAACTTACACACCGTAAATGTTTATTGTGGTCAGACAAATCAGCATTTCATATTTTTTGGAAGAAATTATACTGTGTGCTCTGGACCAAGGACAAAAAAACATCTAGACTTTTGTCAGTGACTTTTATCAGAGTAAGTCCAAAAGCGAGGGTCTGTCATGGTATGGGGTTGTGTCATTTCCCTAGCAAAGATCATTTATACTTCTGTGATAGCAGCATAAATGCACAAAAAAACTGAAAGTACTTAACATTTAATTTAAAAGCAACATATACTGAATCTGTTCCATGACATTTTTACAAGACAATGAAATATGAAAACCCTTTTGAAACTTTCTTTGAGGAACATATTTTCTAACGTTTCAACAGTTTTCTCACAAATTTGTTGGCAGTTTGAGCTTGATGCACTCACTCTTTGAAGCACAATCATTAGTGTATATTGAGTACAGCACTGAAGAAGACAAGAAACCTTGTGCAATAGCAATGCTGACCCACTCTGACATTCTGTTTCTTGTTGGACTGTAGATCCAGCTGCAGATGGAGGTACTTTAAGTTGTCTCAGTTCTTCCGTGAGTAGCTGATGTATTAAAACCAAAGCTTAAGTATATATGCTGTCAGATGTATTGTAGAGGCAGTATCATCTACAGACCTGTTGACTCTATATGCAAATAGGAGTGGATCTTGGAGAGCATCTGTCAGAACTTTGAGCTTGGGCAGGATGAATCTTTCAAAACACTTTGTGATTAAGGAGGTTAATGTAATCAGTCTGTAATTCAGAAGGGAGATTGTCTGTTTCTTGGGAACTGGAATGATGATACAAGTTTTGAAGCAAGCAAGAGCAGAGCACTTAGCTAATGACTAATTGAATAAATCAGTGAGAATTGCAGATAGTTGTTTAGTGGAGTATAAGTGTTGCTGGTTCGACACTATCAGGGCCTAGCATTGTCCTTGTTTAATTATGGTCCTGAAGGCATGTTCTTCTGTGATAGAGATGGATTCGAGGCCCTTTTTTGGACAAAAGCCTGTGATATATAAAGTCAGTGCAATTCAGGACAATTCTATTCCCTTTACAGTTTCTTTAGCACAGGGTTTCTAAAATACTTCCCCACGTTACATATTTCCAGATTTGGAAGAATTAATATTAGTTAGGTTAATGAAACTTTGCTATGTATCTCTTATGCCAACTCTGTTTACAGCTGCTTAATAAGTATTTTTACATCTTATTTTAGTCAATTAAAGAAAGAGGGTTTGCAAGAACTGACATTGAGACAAATGCAAACCATTTAGCCTTGATAGTGGTCAGTAAAAAGCGTAAAAGTATTTTGCAAATGGAAAACTAAAGGAATGTGAATTTGAAATATCAATACAATCAATACTGACAGTCAGATCAGTTTCATTTTATTTTCACAAACCTACTGTAAAGCATATACAATTACAATAGCGAAACCAATTACATAAAAAATAAGAGCAAATCAGGCATGTTATATTCAAAAAACAATGAATACGGATATACTTAGATAGTTCCACTAAGTAGCTATATACCTAGTGGACAGCTGACTTGGTCACTAGGCTATCACTAATAAACAAATGGCAATCCTATGTTTGTCATACTAATAATTATTTATGTGCTGATGTAGCTTGTATAAAGGTAGAGGTTACTAGAGTTAACTGGATGCAAATCAGTTTATTCTAAGACTTAGAAGTCAAGTCCTGCTTTCATTATTATTATTATTATTATTATTATTATTATTATTATTATTATTATTATTAATGAAATATTAATAATAATAATGACTAGAGTAATTTGAGGCTAATTTGTGAGATATACTTACTGCTGCTGACAAGTTACATAAAAAGGGAAAAAGTGTATTCGAATTTTGCATTCTGGAATGAACCTGGCAATTTGATTAAGGTCTGGAAATTTAAAAAGATAGTCCAGTCATGTGTGGCAAGATGTACTGTTAGTATGTTTATGTGTTGCATGAGTGTGTGTGTGTGTGTGTGTGTGTGTGTAGTGCTAGCGAAGCCACTGGGAGACAGTGAAGCCTGAAATTTTCTCTACCACTTTGATCAATCATTTGAATGTGGCCCGGATGTAGTGGCTCCCTGAATGTCAATAGCTAGAGTCGATAGCTACTTGGGGGCCTGACAGAGATAACTAATGACAAAATCTCTTAATCGACATTGTTAAGCCCCATATACCACCCTGCAGCCATCACTCAGTCTGGTCTAGTTAAGAGCATTTTCAATGCTGTGTAAGTAGACTGAAGTGTAATCTCATGCAAAATTCATTTTAATGAGTGAAAGCGATTCACATTTGCTATTAATGTAGTCATAAGAAATGCTGCTAAACATGACTCACATCCTAACCTCTCTGCAGCTTTTAATACAAATTACACATTTAATTCCTTAAAATATACTGCAAATGCTGGTGATAAAGATGTCTTGAATTTAATAATAATAATTAAACCTAAAATATACATATATAGACAGACAAAATAAAAGAAGAAGCAAAAAAGAAATCACACATTAGGTTTTGTATGTCTTGCTTGCCGATGAATGACATGCATTAGCTACAAAACAGGTCCTACTATTCACACTTTGATATGTGAAAACACAAAAGCAGAGAGAGAGATAGTTAATGCAAATAGTGGGTTTCTAAATGACAACTCACAAAGCCTAGAAAATGACTGTTTCAACAGAAACAGAAAAATCACAAAATTTGTACAAAACATGGGCAAACAGCACGGGCAAAGAACAAAGAGGAAATAGTGCCAGGGCTAAGGACAGTTTTCAGGATTAACAAAAATAAATAGTTTTTATTGAATCCTGCCATGTGCGAAGATCCATAATTGGGTCTAATTGGGCATTATTATTGCAGTTCAAGTGCAAAAGTGTGCAGAAAGTCAAATTGCTTTTTGTAAATGATCCGGCATGAAACTGTTACCACTTGCCCAGCACCATGTTAAATTCTGGTCATTAGAACCAGAATTAAATTCTAATGGTGGATTTAGTCCTCAACTCACCATTATTATTCAGATTTATCACATGCATGCTACTGAAAATAGAAAATGACCAAAAGGCTTTGGAGTCCTGTTTCCTCTCATTGATTGAAGAGACTGAAAAGACTACGTGTACTAAGTGAGTAGCTCTGACCTTAACATAACTTTGTAATTATTTTTCCTACCGCTGGGCTCTAACTCGTCTTTCTGGCACTCACATAGCAAGTCTTTCTTTCATTTGTTGCAAGGTCATTAACACCCTTCACACTTAAATCACACATATCTCCAGCTGTACAGTGGATGAAACAATGAAGACATATGCTACAGAACTGTCTGTCTTTACAGCAGGTATGTATTAGAATCTGGTCTGCAACAATTGTAAGGTAAGTAGTGAAATAGCGTTAATGCATATATACCAAATACAATGAGTACAGGCTAAACAGGATGTATAGATTGGTCAGTATATAAGCATATAAATACTGTGCCATTTGGAGTGAGACTAAAACCATGAAACTGTGAGACTGACAGCAGATAACAATGTATGATGTAGTGGATATAAAAAGAAGATAAATTGGATCCCAGGACATTCAGGTCTTTGAAGCTGCCAGAATGCAACAAGTGGCAGAGTGTTTTGGATAAGTCTCACATGTACACTGTACCTTTGACAAGAGACACTCTTTTTTTAGCCAAAACGCAAAGAGTCTCATTTCCGTTTCCCTTTGATTATTCCCCAACTGGCTTGCGAAAGCCTTTTTGCAGTGCGTCTTTACTTGATTAACAGAACAAGAACTAAAAAGTATTGCAGTAGAAATTCCTTTGAAGCTATGCATTACGTTTTCCCTTTTTCCTAGTTTAGCTGTAGGTAGTTTGAAGCACAATAGGTACACACTATAACATAATACAGAACTCTTTTGGTGAGGTGGAAGCTCATGAATGCAAATGAAACCTGCCCACATGTAGCATATCAGAGCAGAGGCGAGCACTTCTCAAGAGAGGTGTGGGATTATAAGATATTTAAATCAAACACATGAAAATGAACGAGATTAAAAGAGCAGTGAGTCTGCCCTATGGTAGGAATTAAAAATCCATTATTCATTCAGCCTTACAAAACCGATAGTTCCGGTTTCAAAACTGGCTGGCTGAGCCACGCTTGAAGTCGTTGTGAAACTGATATAGGCACACAAGTAGCTGTCTCATAACAACTGATTTTTGTATTAATGTGCAGGATTTTGAACCCATAAATCCACTACACTTTACAGTTGGAGCACGTGCAAATGAGGTTTTCAAGTCAGTTTTGATTTACATTGAGTTTACAGTGGATTAGTGATATATAGTCTAAGTCGTTTGAATCTTTTGAATCTATTTTCACTTATTGTATGTCTTTATATTTCATCTCTTTCATGAACTACATTTCCACAACTACATTCTAATTATCAATTACATGCAAATATAGGTGTAATATAGGTATTACATTACTTCTTATTTGAAAATTCATTACGACGAGTTTTCTTTATATTAATTAATATAGAATTTCAATTTCTCAACTGTACATGTAAAATAATTGTCTTTGAAAAAGACTACTACCTATACAATACTTAATATATAAGAGGCTTACATATACATATCTTAAATAGAAAATGCAGTACAGGTATTGATTGCATATGTGTCCATGGCCTAAAGAATATTTTTAGGCTACTTAAGCACAGACTTCAGGGCAGAATATTCTGTTTACACAGATAAATAAGCACTTCTAACTATGATGTTATATCTTAAGTAAAAAAATAAGGCATGCAGCTGTCTGGGTCTTAATAAGCTAAGCATTCTGTGATTCATTGAGAGAAATCAGGGAGTAGCAAGATTTGTTAATGTGCAGCACAATGATCAGTGTGCAGACTAATAAACCAGCATGCATCCAGATAAGGCAGCAAGTAAGCAACAAAAGCAAAGCAACTCTTTTTTTATGGTGTGGCACTCCTAATAAGCAGTGTTTAGTGTTATATCAAGCTCATATGTCTTAATATTTTACCAAAAATATTGTAAACATTAGGCTATGCCTATGTGTACTGGCTTATTGTGGTTTATTAATAATAACCACCAAATAATTACTGATTATAATAATTATGGACAGCAACATCAGCTAGTCAGTTGCTGAGTCTTACCTACCTGCTGTCTCACAACAAAAAGGTCCTGGGTTCAATCCCAAGGTGGAATGATCTGGATAATTTATGTGTACATTTACTCTGGTAATAACATGTGTGTTTAGTAACTGATTACACTAAATTGGCATTGACTTGTATATATTTTACAAGTCATCAAAAAGTTTCATTCATTCATTTCAGTAATTTAATTCAAAAAGTTAAACTATTTGTTTGTGTGTAATCAAGCATTTGTTTATAGAGTAAAGATAGATGGACGGATGGATGGATGGATGGGCGGTTGGACAGATGAAGCGGCACACTAAGAAAACTCCTTGTATATGAAAACTTACTTTGCAATAAATCTGGTTCTGTGGCCTGCTGGTAGGACCATCCATGAGACAGTGGTGGTGTCAACCTACATCATCCTAGTAAGTAGTATGGGTATTGATAGCTCTGGAACAATGGACCAAACTGTCTGGAAACCAGTTTCTCAAACATGTTCATTATATGTGAAAAGAATGCAGAGGGTCTGTAGTTTTTGGACTGCATGACAGAAACTGTCCATGAGTTTCAAGGGCTAAGGAACTTTCTAAAGCTTTATGGGAAGTGAGAACAGGTACTATAGTACACAACAGAGCTGACTTGCACAGGTTTTTAGAACCCTGGAATTTATTCTGGTCTACAGAGACTGACAAGCATTGCTGTAGAGAACAGTGGGTGAGTAACATCATCAGAACATTCTTCCTAATAATTATTAATCCATATAATCCATATATATATATAATGACAATAAACACTGTCTTGTCACTTATTTGACCAATATTTTAAAAACTGTCTCAAAAGAATAAGACACATGCACCTCGTAATATTAAATAGGGCATAATGATGGCTCAAGATTTAAGATTCTGGGCTACTTAGTAATAGGCTGTGTGTCTAATCCTGGCTAATGCCAGCTAGTACCACAATACTAAAGTCAGTACTACTTTAAGGCACCTACTAAATGTACATGTTATCATGTACTGCATAAGAAACACTGCAATTGTAGAAGATACACATGTAAACAAGATAGATGTACCTAGTAAAGCAGCCAAATTAACCCAATGCTTAGTTATGAGAATATAGAATATGAGAATATAGTGAAGTCAAATTTATTTATATAGCGCTTTTTACAATTTTATATTATCTTAAAAGGCCAATCCCAGATTATGCAAGCCTAGGGCAACAGTGGAAAGGAAAAACTCTCTGAATGTAGGAGGAAGAAACCTTGGGAGAGCCAAGACTCAAAAAGGGATCCACCCATCCTCCATCCTCCTAGAATATAGTATATCGCAGGTAGGTATACGTAGGGTTGTAGGAGTGTAGGAGGTAGACCACTCTCCAGCATCTTTGCAATCACTATACCACTACCATGCCATGTCGAAGCCATGACAAATAATTTCTGGCCAGTAATGGTTCTATGGTGTTCCTTTCCATTGTTAAATGGGGTACAGGAGGTCACAGTATGTGCAACAACAAAAAATGGCTATGAAGTGCTCAAATGGACGTTATATAAAAACAGCTAAAAAATGGGGATATTACATTAGGGGTAGCAACGTATAAGCAGTATTTCCCTATATAGAATTTTTCATTTTGTGCCATCTGTCCATATTGCAAAACCAGCATTTTCAAACTAAATTAAAATAAAAAAAACTGCCTCTGGAAGCATATTGACTGAAGGGCCTCGTAATCACTCACATATGCTAAAGTTTAGCGGAAGATATGATTGAAAGGTCCCTGGCCATACTGCACAGTATATATGAATGCTTAACTGCAATTTCTGAGGACGGAAAAAGTATCCATATTCACCTTCACAGAAGCTCTGAGAAAATGGTTCAGAATGTTTTTTTTCCTAATATTTTTATGTTGCATATTTTGTTCTCATGTACTGTAGGATATCACCATATGTTATATTTAAGAAAATTAATGTTGGGGTTGTTTCCTCATCAGAGAATGTCATATATACAGTGCCTATAGTCATAATTCCTCTGAAAAATAATATTTTGTCTTTCATCCTAAAGTCATAGCCCATTAATAAAATATTATATTCCAGTTTTATTTACAATTTATAAAGTATTTATGCACTGAAAAAAACAACAGTTTGGATAATTAGACAAAAATATAATAACAGGGTTGAAAAAACTATCAGTTACATGATTTACACTTTATAAAGCCACCTTTTACTTTAATGACAGTGTGTTTGGATATGTCTCTACCAACTCTGCACACCTACAATATGTTGGGTGTGCCTATTCTTCCATGCAGAATTTAAGATTTCTTGGTGAGTGGCAATGGACTGCTCTCTTCAAATCCATCAGATAAGATTTAGGTCAGAGCTTTGTGTTGGTCAATAAAGCACAATCACCTCATCCCTAATGTTTTCTAAGAGATTTAGATCAAGGAGTTTTTCATGGCAGAACCTTTGTTTGTGTTCAGTAAACTTATGTTTGTGTTTTTTATGTGCAGCGAGTATAAGCCACGCAATACAGATGGAGGAGGCAATTGCATTTGTTTAATATTAACCAATTCAAACAAGGCATAGATGTAAGGCAAATCTGTACGTTTACACAACAATACATGCAGTGTCCTGAGTCCAGTAGATGTTAAACAAAGCAGCAATCGGTAACCAGTATAACATACGACTAACGCTCAGTACGGTCCACAGGGAAATCTGAAATACTTTGTGTCTGACCGGCAGAAGTTCGGGGTTTAGATCCCAGCAGAGGCGAGGCTCCTTGGACACAGGTGAACCTGATCTTGAATTTGTACTCAGGAGACTGTGCTCGTGAGTGTTCGGGTTCCGCCATATGAGTGTGCATGGGTACTTCTGAGTTCAGGTGAGGGAGTGTTTTCAGAGCCGACATACTAGACATGACAGAGCCTCCCCTCAATGAACTACCTCCAGGAGCTTTACGTAATCTGGGATGTGGAGAAGGTTTCTCCAAATGGTTGGCATGAAATGCCTGTTTGAGTAGCGGGTCAGTGTTATTCTGGAATGGTACCCAGCTGTGTTCCTTTAAGCTGCAGCCCTCTCACTCCACCAGATACTGGAGTTGACCCCCACTGGACTCCAGATGCTGGCTGACTGCATATGCCATTCTCAATGTCCAGGGGTTCTGGAGGGCTGTCTGTGGGCTATCTGCAGCGAGAGCAACTAGAACATACTGCTTGAGCTGGGAGATGTGGAAGACTGGTGACAAATGGGAGTGGGCAGGGAGTTCTAGTTCACTTGATGCCTAGTTCACTTGTCAGAGGATCTTGTAAGACCCAATAAACCATGCACTTAACTATTTCTGAGGGTGACGCAGGTTCCTTATTGACACATTACACTACACTAGGGGTACCTTGATGGACAGAAGTTCTTGATCATCCCCACTATAAGAGTTCTGCCTGGGTGAATGAATGCCACCAGATGGACTTTCTTTGTTGCCTGAGCATTGGGACAGGACTGCTCCTCCTCCAGAATTCAAGTCAGTCGACCTCCCTGAAAAAAGTCAGTTTGAGGGTAGAGATTGGGTCGCTATTGCATTAGATCATCCAAGGTGGATGTCTGTACTGATTAGGCCGTCCAGGGACATAGACTCACTGCGACATGCAAGCTTGGTCAACACATCAGGGTGATTTGTTTCAGCCACTGTTGGCTACTAAGGTCTGGTATTCCATCATGTATTCCAAGACGCGGTGTCTTCGTTCTGGACATAAGACGGAAGGATGATGGGAGATGTGCTGATGCTGGAGGTGGCGTTTGAGGTGTCAGTTGTTGCACCTGCTCACATAACTGAGTAACTGCTTGATGTTGTTCACCCAGCAGTCGACCATGGTGGGAAATAGTGCATGAGAACACGGTGGACTTGCTGCCTGAATTTTGGGTGCAGTATTCTGTTACATGCAGTGAGTGTAACACAACGCAGATGTAGGATGCAAATGCAGGAGTTTTACCATATTAACCAGGCATACAAGCCAAATTTTTAAAGCAGACAATCCAGTGGGAGTAACACAGAATCACTGTATAACATACAATAAATGCTCAGTACGGTCTACAGGGAAATCCGAAATAATCTTGGCAAAGGCGGATAGATTTTGATTTACGTCCATGAAGGTACAACAACATAGATCCAACGCCATACTTAACAGTGGGCATTAAATTATATTCAGTATAACCAACATTTTGTTTGCCAAATCAACCTTGAGTGTTTGTTGCCAAAAACCTCAATCTGAGGAATCAAATCATTACATTTCCAGAATTTAGCAGACGCTCTAATCCAGAGCGACTTACAACTAATACAGTTTTACATTTTTTTAAGCAATTGTGGGTTAAGAGTCTTGCTCAAGGACTCAACTGTGGCAGCTTGGCAGAGGTAGGATTTGAACCCTGGACCTTCTGGTCCAGAGTCCAGTACCTTAACCGCTAGGCTACCACAGGCCCATTAGCATTTAGGACACTCCAGGTGGGATGAAGGGGATCTGATGGTAGTTTTGGAGACTTGGTGACCCCAAGATGCCACTTTCTTTCTGTAACCCTCATCAGTGCTCCTCACTTTGTATGTGCATTTGGGGGCTGATGCTGGTTGGGGGATCATACCACAGCGCTGAAACAGTGACTCCTATATAGCTCTGCAATGGACTACGAAGACCTACTGTACACCCCACCTACCCATGAACCTAGTTGATTCTTTATTTGAGTGCACACTACGCATTGCCAAAAAACCCTCAGGTCAATTATATATTATGCTTGTGTCTGTAAGGTCAAATCCCAACTCCAACTTTTTAGGTGAAATTGAAGCTGTAGCTGACTGAAACCACATGTAGCAGCAGATTTGCTTCATTCCCTGAGCTATCTAAACCAGACATGATCCATAGTTATCACACAACATCTCATTAATGAGTAAAACCCTGAGACAATGCAATGTAATTGACCTTCCAAACTGCCTCACAGTGTATAATTTTGTAGTCGTATTAATTTAGAAACAACCCAGCAGTTGTCACATAGGACATAGGATAGTGTTCTTTGGAAGAATAAATGAGGCTTGACAACACAATTATCATCTCGCCACATATTTTGTAATTGTGTATACATCTCTATGCTTTGCAAATTTATATGTGTCTGCCACATTGTTGCCACTACAGCCAGATGGAAAAGAGCAACTCAAACTAGTAACACCCAAGTATCTATCTATCTATCTATCTATCTATCTATCTATCTATCTATCTCTCTCTCTCTCTCTCTCTCTCTCTCTCTCTCT
>JAUZST010058419.1:0-23595 GCA_034779995.1 Parotocinclus haroldoi
GGTTTAATAAACATTTAATATGTTACATAAATTATAGCACGTCCTGTCTTGTAACATAGGGCATGTTCGATTAATCGAACCAGCCGGTTATTGGAACCAAAACGATCCCGTCCCGATGTGCTCCCATTAACCGGAATTGACTGTATTATCACTCCCAGGCTTATTGGATCTCTACCACTGTCTGACACTGATGTAATATCCTCATTATATCTTACGGTTATCTCAGTGATTTTTTTATAGTGTGGGTAAGGTTTGGTGAGGCAGTTGGGGATGTGTCGTTTCCCTCACAATGTTTGAAGGGACAAAATGTTATCTCCAATCATTTCTGCGAATTGCTTCCTTGTGTTTTTTTGTGTGATCTCCTGACTGTTAGATTTGGCCAAAATTTATATTATTATTTTTTTGTATCATATTATTTTTAAACAATTATGGCTGGCTGCTGTGGACGAAGGAGTTGCTAAGTCGTTTAGAATATGAGTATACAAACCCCCAAATGTTGGGACAGTCTGGAAAACACAGTGTTTCTCACATTAACTTTGACTTTTATTTCAGTGCAGAAGTATATTTTCAAGTTTTCTCTGGTCATCTTCATTTTATTCGTTAAGAAACCTCCATTCCTGCATTTCTGGCTTGCACCAAATTTGAAAAGATGAACACGATGAACAATGTTTCTTCAGCTACCATTATCTACCAGTTAGTACTAGTTATGTGACATTCTGGCTGAATTCTCAAAATCTGAGTTGTGTATTGATATTGTATAGCTATAGATTTCTAACATTGCATGCACAAATCTGTGCAAAATATGTCATTATTTCTAAGTGACCACAAGATGGCGCTGAAAACGTGAACAATGTGATGGTTACACCGGGGTTTTCTGTAGCCTCCCTCCCCACCCCTTATTACCCCGATTGAGTTTGATTGGCCTGTTATTAACTGTATTCTGCGCGCCTATACGAACCCAAAGCTTGTTTTATCTGGGACTGTGATACTGTTGTGATGATTTCTTTGCATTTATATTCAGTCTTCTTTCTGTTACAGCAAACCAGCAACGTTGGTGCCACTCTGGTCCTGGCTCGACCAATCAGAGGACCCAGGGTTGTCGTCCTGGACCTGGAAATGGTTACGGTCAACAACGTCATCAACTTTCGGGGCAGTTCCATCATCCGCCTCACAATATTCGTCTCAGAGCACCCTTTCTGAGACTCCATACAAGGCCTCTGCACTTATGTGTTTCCCTGGTCCTTTACCTCCATCCTGGACTTTCTGTTAGTTCATTATGATCCATCCAGGCAGCTGTGTTTGTTCATGTCAGTTTTACAGTTCTGAACTGTTTTACAGTTATGCTCTGTAACAGAACTGACGTGTGACACATCAAATAGAGGCTAATTTTGTGTCGTAATGACGGCTAGTAAAAAGTTACAACCTGTTACCTGTACGTTCTCCACTTTCACACAAATCCATCCATTCAGACGGATATTTATGTCTTTTGCTCCCTTGTTCTTATGGTTTGAATTCATATTTTTTCTTTTTGTTTAAGACGTCACCTTCTGAAATAATGGAAGCTAATTGTTAAAAAGTGATTCTTTTTTTTTTGCCAGACTTAACTGTTTTAGACTCTGATAAACAAACTGTGAAAGCAAACTTACCTGAAGCATACATAAACTCAGTGATTATATCAGTTCAGATCACCTGTTGTCTATCGGTTTTTTATTTGTCAGTGTAATAAGAGAGCCTGGTTCATCAAATAAAGGTATACTTGATGACCTGAGAATATGTGTGGAAAATATGATTTACCGCTGTTTGGTACAAAAACAATGAACAACTGCAATGCTACATACAGTGGTGCTTAAAGCTTTGTTAATCAAGAATATGGAATAAAACATCAGATATTCACAATAGTCCTAAAACTGATCAAGAGAATCCAATTAAAGAAATGAGACTTCATGTCCGTAAGCTACCTCATTACCTAGCTGTGAGTGGCAAAAGTATTGAGCCCCTACAATAAGCAGTTAATTTGAAGGTGGAATCACAGGTATCATCTTGGTATGTAAAGAACAGGGATATACTGAAGTCTGATCTTCACCAGCACGTTGTCGTGGAAGTGTAACGTGGCACAAACAAATGAGAATTCTGAGGAAAAAAAGAGTCATTGATGCTCATACGGCTGGAAAAGCCACCCTAAAGTGAACTCTACAAAAACTACAGTCATGTAGGCTGTACATATTGAGAAAAGGAAAATCAAGACCATTGATTTAGAACTGAACCACCTTTGAACTGTAAAGAACACTGCCATAAAAAAGATTTTAAGATGTAAATTGCTGTAGAGATTATTCCACTAAAAGCAAATACTGAGTTACATTTCTCCATTTTTAATTATTTGAGTGCCACTCCTAATCATGGTAGCCTTAAAGTTTCTTCTAACCCCTAAAACACAACATTCACTTTTTTGCTGACATTTTGTGAATGTGCATAAATATTTAGATGGGAACCTGGCTAGTGTTGTATTGATTCTCTGTAGGTTTAAGCTATGCTCCACCGTGAACTGTGGTTAACCTTGCTGTCCTGACCAACAGAAATTTTGAGCAGAAATTGCTTGCTAACCTTCCCTGAAGTCTAACTTTATTGTTCGTTTAAATGAGAAGTGCGGTGTTTGGAGAAAGAGCCCTATCATGTCTGTGAAACCTGGCAGCTGTAGTATTATGGGCTGTGCCTGTTTTGCTGGCAGGACAGCTTATGGGCATCGATGGGACACTGAATTATGAATTACATCACCTAATTCTTAAAGGAGCATCAGTGTGTCTAGTGTGAACTGAATCTTAAGCGAATGTGGCTCATGCAGCAAGGCCATGACCCTAACACACAAGTCTTTCTACTTTTTTTTTTAAACAATGAAACTGATTAAAAGAATTAAAACTGTTAATGGTGTTTAGATGACCCAGTCACGGTCCTGACCCAATCCAACTGAAATGTTGTGCAACGACCTGAAGTGAACAGTTTATGTACGAAACCCACCAACATCCCAGAGCTGAAGCTTTTGTACGGAGGAATAGGCTCGATTAAAGATTTAGCCGGTATATACGGCATAAACATCCTAATAACGTCCAAAAATTCCGCCTCGTGAGCGCGCTCTTCCAATACCTCAAGAGAAAATGCAGCGTGCACGCGCCCCATAAAGCAGGAAAACGCGCGTAGGAGAATGCGCGCTCCCGACTCCTTTAAACAGTCCAGAGTTCTGTAGCGCGCGCCGCGAGGCAACACAATGATAACCTGCTGCTGCGATAGGGGTGTTAAATCAGAAAAGAAGTTGGGTGTTTAAATTGTTTCGCTCCTTTATGTATATAAACTCGGTGTAAGTGGTCTGGGGGGGAACTACGTTTACTGGTTCCCACCATTAAAGTCACATTTCTAAAGCGGTTTGTAATTTCTACCTCAGACAAACCAGAGCTGAGAAATCTCGTCTGGGATATTTAGACCAGAGTTTATTATGGCGACCGAATGCATTAAAAACTGCTGTAAGATTTTTCTCGCCAAGGACAAAGAACCAGACTCGGAAAGTAAGTAAACTTTGTATTTCTTTTTCGATGAATTTACGTCCACTATTCTTCGCACTTTATTTCGCATATGCGGACAGTTTGGAAAGTTTTAAGACAAGCAAACTTTGTCTTTAAAACCCCGTTCATGTTATAGTTACACGATTCAGTATTATATTCGTGTTTTAAATGTTATGTTTATTTGACTTTCGGGTAAGTATTATGTAACCCGTTGGGTTCGATATATAGTGTGAGCTGTGTATAAAATACATCATGCTGTAAACAAGAAAATAACTAAATAATGTACTGGGTGATGAGTGCAGTCCCCACACAGCTCCAGAGATCTCCAGTTCGATCCCAGCTCCCAACTCTGCCTCTGTGGAGTTTGCATGTTCTCCTCATGTCTGGGTGGGTTCTCGGGGTACTCAGGTTTCCTACCACCTTGGAAATACACACCTTTCCAGTAATTATCAGACGCCCATATCCAGAGCGACTTACAAAAGTGCTTTTATCTATTCATGATAATCAGGAATCTACACAAGAATACACTTCTGAAACTGTTATGGTTGTGTTTTTTTTTTTTTGACTACCAGCAACAACAACACGAACAGAATCAGCACGAAAATACAGAGTCCGAATCCTACTTTATTAGGACAGAATATGTTCCTAGATTAAACGTACAGCATATTTTAGGTTTATTGGTCACTCTGAATACCCCCAGTATTAATTTGTTTGACTCGTATCGATATGACTTTGCTCCTCTCACACATAAGCACTGACACTGATGTGTTGTTAAATAAACAGATAAATCAAATCTATTATTTGGCAAATCTATAAGATACGTCTCATGTGCCATGCTAATGGATTGCGCAGATGTCACACAGTAATGAGCGAAGCTTTACAGTGTATGAGGGTGTGAATTTGTGTGTGCTTTATATGGTTATAGAATATGAGAAATAGTAAATAAGAGACCTTTTTTCACGTATGCTAGATTTTTATGACTTCATATATCCTGAACAAATAAGAAAAAAAAACAGTTGATGGGAAATGATAGCAGATTTCTATTTTAATCAGAAAATTCCTGCTTTTTGAGGGTTTTTTTGGCCAAACTGCTCCATCCATCCAGCATAGACATACGTTCACTTCTTAATTCGTGTTCCTGTGCAGTCATTACAGTCCACCCAATTGTTGGGACACCAGAAGCACGAGTAAAGAGAAACACGGTGGGCGTCACAGAGGATTATCTGCTCTCCAAACTGCCTCCTGATGGTAAAGAAGTGCCCTTTGTGCTCCCTTCAATCAGACCATCTTACATACAGCCGCAAGGGTTTCGGTATCCCAGTTACCAAGCAGGACTTCACAGTGAGTTCACAGTACATGCACGGTCCTACCACTGCTCTCTTGATAAGGGGAAGGAAGGATTGGTTCAGTTACTTCTCAAAGGAATAAACTTGTATATACTATAATTATAAACTATAAGCTTGAATATTCTATACTTATAAACTATAAGCTTGTATATACTATAATTACAAACTAAAAGCTTGAATATTCTATAATTATAAACTATAAGCTTGAATATTCTATACTTATAAACTATAAGCTTGAATATTCTATAATTATAAACTATTAGCTTGTATATACTATAATTATAAACTATAAGCTTGTATATACTATAATTATAAAGTATAAGCTTGAATATTCTATAATTATAACTATAAGCTTTAATATTCTATAATTATAAACTATAAGCTTTAATATTCTGTAATTATAAACTATAAGCTTTAATATTCTATAATTATAAACTGTAAGTTTTAATATTCTATAATTATAAACTAAAAGCTTTAATATTCTGTAATTATAAACTAAAAGCTTGAATATTCTATAATTATAAACTATAAGCTTGTATATACTATAATTATAAACTATAAGCTTGAATATTCTATAATTATAAACTATAAGCTTTAAAATTCTATAATTATAAACTGTAAGCTTTAATATTCTGTAATTATAAACTAAAAGCTTGTATATACTATAATTATAAAATATAAGCTTGTATATACTATAATTATAAACTATAAACTTGTATATACTATAATTATAAAATATAAGCTTGTATATACTATAATTATAAACTATAAGCTTGTATATACTATAATTATAACTATAAGCTTGTATATACTATAATTATAAACTATAAGCTTGAATATTCTGTAATTATAAACTATAAGCTTGAATATTCTATAATTATAACTATAAGCTTGAATATTCTATAATTATAACTATAAGCTTGAATATTCTATAATTATAAACTATAAGCTTGTCTATAAGCTTAAAAGTACATGTTCAAAAGGGCAGAATTTGAAACAACCTTTTAAAAGAAATAATGCACAAACAAACACTGCTGTCTAACAGGTAATGCAGTTCTTTGAAACCATTCTAAACCATGGCTGTACTGTAGTAACTGTTGAGTTGGCTTTGTAATATTCCTCATAGAGGACCTGTCACCGTATAATATGCCATTCCAGTACTTTATTTGCTCACGGAGTTTGTTAGATCATACCATTTACTGTTACTTAATCGGCTTACTGTTGGAGCTAAATGAGATTGGAAGAGATAACTACCATTACTGCTGCATTTCACAGTATTAGCTTTGCTTGTAAGCACAGAGTGGATTTGTTGAAAGGTCATAAATGTTATTTTAGCCTGAATTAATTTATTTAGTACCAATAGTACTTCCACATTTATTGTCATACTGCTGATACAGTATCTATCTATCTATCTATCTATCTATCTATCTCTATCTAGTATGATAGTATAGTATGATATACAGTGTCTATATCATCTAAAAAAACCTCAACGAGGATTTTGCCAGGTGTCCTATTATTTTTGACTCACTCTCTATATACTGTATATATGTCGTACACCCACAGTATTGACTTTAATTCATCCACAATTCAGCCATTCTTACCACTTCTGGTCCTTACAGGCTAATAGTGCTCTGTATGGGGTGGAATGCATGTGAGACCATTTTGGATACATAGCATTAATACAATAAGCAGTACATATACTGTATATACATATATGGAGAGAGAAAACTAGAGGTAAAGTAACATAACATGGTTGAGCAACATATGACATGATGTAAGATGCAGATAGTCTCACACTGACACAGACAGTCTTTTTTAAACTTATGTATTAGGTTCAGCAAGAGCCACTTACACAGAGAGGAAGGCGGAGCTTGCTGGTGCAGGTCAAGTTGTATATGACCCCAGCACTCAGTTTCACCCATCACACGTGATCAGCTACGTATCACCGAGAGCTGTGAGAAGACCCATTCTGAGAGGTGGCCATATGCCAGGTGGGGCACTTGTTTTGTGGACAGTATACATGTGGACTTTAAATATGACAGGAAATCACAGAAATAGGTTACAAACACCTACAAATGTATAGAGAATGACACGTGATAGGAACATTTTAATGTGGTTTTTGTGTTCAGCAGCTCGAAATCCAAAAAACTAGATTCAATGTTATGGGATTTTAAAAAGAAGCCAATTCATCACAGGGCATGACTAGAAACATTGTTTGTCTGGCAGCTTTTGAGCAAAGTGTGAAGCAGAGACTCAGTGCTTCCATGTTGGATCTGTCCAGCCCTCAAGGCCAGATTCAGGTGAGTTCAAGTGCATGAGCATGCATGATAATGTAGATGAAGCGATTCTAAGTTAGTGTGGAGATTACAGGTGATCAGCTTCAGCAATACTTTTATTACTGTTAATACTAAAGTAATGTTTTTAGTCAGTTTCTAACACTGTTATAAAGCATCCCTGGTATTTAATAGCAGGCACATAACACAGGCAGTGATTTAAGAACAGTGTATAGCCCTCCGACTAGGACTTTTGTGTTCCTTTGATTCCTTGATTCCATGCTGAAATAATTTATGTCTTAGTGCATCAACATTAAAATATAAACATTATTAAACATTAAACTGCTCACAGAAATTAGGGGATATTTCAAAATGAAATGTCCCCAATAAAATATCCCCTAGTTTCGAGGTGCAGTGTAGTTGTACCTACCTTGTACCTAACATTGTTGTTCAGAAAGCTTTGATATAGAGGAAGTGGGCAGCAAAGGCACCCAGGAGGGATCGAGACAGACCCAATGATCACTGTAACAGCTAAGGCAGCATATGCACACTCATTTCTTTATAAAAAAAGACCCAAATTAACGGTTAGGGACAAAGTAAATGGCCCATTTAACATTGCCACTGGCCCAGCCTATCCTGTCGCTTCAAATTCGCTAGAACCACCACGGCATAAAGTATCCAATAAGGTCTTAGTACACTGCTCACAAAAATGAGGGGATATTTCGAAATGAATACAAACAAGTGATGTCCCATCACTGTCAGTGTGTTTTGGCACTCTTGGATGACCATACACCCTACTGAACAGTCAATGTGGGCACTCTGGTCCAGTTTAACATTGTTCTGTTCGCCCCCATAAATATATCACCATAATAGAGTTCGCATCTCATTTGCATAATCAAACAACTTTCTTTGACTTTTCATTAGCTTTTCTGATGATCTTGTTCAATGAAATAAAATCAGTTTCTTTTTTTATTCGCTTCATTTTCCTTTTGACATTATCCCCTCATGTTTGTGAGAAGGGTATTTATTAGTGTATTAGACCTTCTTTAAGCTTTTGCATTGGTTTGCATTTTAACTGGTCCTGTTGTTGTGGTTTTCTCTGGTTAGGTTTAGAAGTGGAGAGAACCTGTTTCCATGTATAAAACATGTTTTACTTTTAATCTGAGATCGCGATAACAATTAATGGCCTAGGGCGTTGCGAATGTGAAATCATTCTGATGTAGAGTTATTCAAAACAAAGTCAGGCGTTAGAGCTGCAGTGGGCGAGGTTTTCTCACTTTAGATATTTAAACTATATCATCGATAAGTCACTAGCGAAAGCGGATGTTTGATAGTCACTTGTGCTTGCTTGGTCCTTGGCAATGCACTGATGTCTCAATCTGTGTAGTTGGACCAGCTTGGGGTTCCAGTGTCAAAGTGTTTGAACTAAAACAAATAGTCTAATCTAGAAAGCTACAGTAGCCAGCTAAGCAGAATATATTTAGTTAAGAGTCCTTTGGAAATGGCTCATTAAATTAACTATATATCATTGGTGAGATGTCAAACTGTCAGTTTTAGTCCGTATGAAATGCAAATGGAAAATTTAGACCGGGTGATTTGTTTGAATGGAGCAGCAGTTCAATAGAATCACAAAGAGAGACAAATTGCCTTGCAGTTACCAGAGTTACATCGTGGGCCCAGACACCAAACATCCACACGATAATGGCTTATTTTACTAAGCTAACGGGTTGGTATTTTGTTAGCCTTAACACTTAATACAATGATATAACTTTAGATACGTTAAAGCGCATTTAAGTTAAACAGATAAGGCTGAAAACCTCCTCCGACACCAGGTACGCCTCCACTAAAACAGTTTTTCCGTCATCGTTTTCAGTCCTAATACCTTCACTCAAACACAACAGAGGGAAATAACGCCCTCTTCTAATCCGGATGGCTGAGCATTCCAAAAATTTTGCCATTAAGGACACGAGATCCTGCTTACTGTGGTCTTCTTACTGGAATAAATAATGCCTATACTCAATCCTATTTTCACATTCAACTTTTATTATTTTAAATTTATTACATATACTATTGCCTTACTAAAATGTACTGTTTAATTAGAACTTGTAAATATATAATGTAGTCTAGTCAGGTCAATTTTAGACTCTTGGTCCGTTCAAGGTTTCTGCCTTATAACATTTAGTGGGTTTTGCCCTCCCACTGTCACCCTAGGCTTGCTCAGATATGGCTGTGGGCCTAGATCGTTGTAATGCTGCATAGAGACAATGTTCCGCAGTAAGAAGCACGATATAGTTAGGAGAGACATTTTGACCTGAAAGGCACCAAGTGTGAGGGAGGAACAGTTGGATGGGGATCATTTCCCTGCTTCTGCAGCAGTGTCCTCTCAGCGCCATGCTCTTGCAGAAGTTTGTTTCCTTTCTGTTGAACAGAAGAGGTAAGTAGCTGGCCTGTGGACCTTCTCCCTTGGCTTAAGGTGACCATATGTGGCAGCGCAAGATGACAAAGATATAAACTAGATGATAGATGAAACTGTAGTTAGAAATGTGTTGGGTCAAATTTTAGAGTACCCAGATGTGTTTCTTTTGTGTTACTTAACTATACAGTAAATATACTTGCTTACTCAAATGTGTTACTTAACTATACAGTAGATGGAGAGGGAAATAGGAGATACATCAGGCAAATTGGTTCATCCAACGACAAAGGCATCGTTGACATGTTAATATAATTTTGTGTTATTTGACATAAGAGGTTAATAAGCATCTGCCTAGTAGTAGAAAATGGTCATGGCTTAAATTGACTTGCATTTTCTTGAAGCTGGTTATACAAAGAACCTTCATCTTTATCAGAAATAAAGTGGAGAAACCTCTTCAGGACTGTGACAAAAAAATGACATGCACAATTGTAACCTCCACGCACAAAGGGAGTAAAACGGTTTTCAAAATGACAGATTTTGCAAGGTATCCAAGATTACATAATTTCTGACTGATCAAAAATAACTGGTCGTGCAGGTGCTGGGGTGTAGCTTCAGAAACACAAATGATGAGGCAGCCTGCTATTTTCTGTATTAAAGAGCAGAAGCTTTAGCCCTGTTGTAAATGAGGGAAAAACTTATCCTGAAGGTCAGTAATGTTTCATGCTGTTTTTTTTTTCTGTGTTTGCAGCGCTATGATTCAGTCACCAGCGTCCTGAGCAGCACATCCTCCATGCAGGATTCCTTCGGGAGCAGCCGTAGCATAGGTAACCACAAGTAAACTCAATTCCCAATGAAAATGCTTTAACCTTTTCTTCTTTAAAGTACTAAACCTAGAAATCATGTTTTTATTGGCTGAATTGTCTTAGAAGTGTAGTGATATTCGTTTTGGATAATTAGACTACAGAGAGAACTTTTAAACAGACCTGCCGAGAATAAAATAATATATAAATATATATATAACATGTTTGTATTGTATTACTTCTGTAAACTGTTGGACATTCTGTAGGTCCAAAAGTGTTTTCCATCATCTCCTTCTGTGCTGCAAACAGGGAAAGTCCTTGCTTGCATAAACCAAACCTTAGCTGCATAAACACACAGACACACACACAAACACACAGACACACACACCCCACACCTTCACATACATGATCTTGTGTAAGTCATTTTCTCATGACGTGTGAATGTACAGATTCGTGCACCGTGTCGGGAGACGAGAAGGAACGGGAGCTGGGGAAAGTGTGTTTGATGATGAGTTACCAGGAGGCCGTGGAACAGGTGTGGATCACACTGGTGCAGGTAAGATTACAGCCGAACTTTGGGGACACACCAGTACACAGTGTCTCTTTGTGCCCCCTCCCGTCCTGCTCAATGGACCCAGTGTCCCATAGCTGGAGAAAACAAACTATCACTTTCAGCCTTTTCTCTTTTTGCCCTTTATCAGTCTTATCCTTTCTTTCTGGCACTTTGACGACTTCCTTTTCTTTTTCATTTCTGTTTTTTTTTATTATAATGCATTAAAGTCACATTTCTGTATTTTTTCTCTCTTTTCTCACATTGTGTTTTTACAATTTATTGTTTTTCTTTTGCCGCTGTTTTACTGTTTGCCGTCTCCGTCTTTATCCTTTTCTCTTCAATTACCACTTTTATAGCTTGAGCTTCCTTTTCTTGTTTCTTTCTTATCACTCTTGATTCTGGTCCTCTCTCTCGTCTCACCCTTTTCTTCCCATTCTCTTTCTCCCACTTCTTATTCTTTCTGCTTTTCTCTTTCTTTGACTTCTGTAATTTGCAATCGGCTGCTTTCATTTTGCCCTTCTCTTTATCTTTCATCTTTCTGCTTCTCTTTTATGCTTGTATTTTTCTTATCTTTTTTCCTTCCATTTGACGTTGCCGTTTCCCAGACTTTAATAACATCGTCTAACCTCTTAACAAACTCTCTCACTACTTTCTCTTTCTGCTTTCATTATCTTCTGACCCATTTTCTCTGTCCACCGTTTTTTTCTCTTACTTACTCTAACTTGCTCTTTTGCTGCACTAACTCCGGTGTTTCCCTCTTGTATAACACCCCCCCCTGCTCTTTTCACTTTATCCACTTATTTTTTTTTATTTGTGCCTTTTGCCTGCTGAACCTATAACTCATTTATGATATAAGCAATATTCTTATAAATTCAGTTTCAATGTGAAAACTAGCTTGGTGTGAAGACACCTTACCGTTCAAAAGTCCCCAGTGCATTCGGTATGGAGCATGGTTAGCATCTCAGCAACAGAACATTTAGGAGAATTATGTCTGCATGGCTGGAAACAAATCACACAGTGTATATCAGTAGTGGTGATTTATGATCAAACTCATATCTTGTGATGAAAACTGCATCTCAATTTCAGTACATTATCAAAACACTGTATTGTCCCTCATACTTCTTATTCTTTTACACGTTTCCTTAATGAATACAGCTCGAACCCCTGTTGAGACCATAATCACTGCCTTTTTTTCACACTGTGTTTTTCAGGTGCAGTAAGAACCATTTTAAAAAGATTCGTGTTTTCAATTAAGAAACTGACTTGTATTAGGGGGTGTGGATGGGCTGTAGATGCTGCAAGTGCTGTAATATTTCCTTCAGGTGATGCAGATGTCGCTTCTAACACAATCCGTATGTCTTTCAGTGTAAGGACCTGTGTGTGAGCAGAGAGAGCGCCGAACAGCAGAGGGTCGGCTTTAAAGGGGTCATCACCATGGCAAAGCCTGTGCAGTTTAAGACTTCAGTAAAAGAGGCCACACCAGTAAGAAACAGTCCTTCTGTTACACTGCACACACCATCTTTAAACCTTTAAAACACACACTAAACGCCTCATTTGTCATTGATAGTTTCAGAAATATTCTAACAGAGGAAACATTGATTATCGTACCATATTATAGGTAAACCTCATGAGATCTCTGAGAAGTATTTAGTAATGATTACATATTAAGAATGACCAAGAGAAAACAAACACTTTGTTTACCTATTCTGCTAACGCCCTGCGAATTGAATGCGACGCCCATTTACAAAAAAACAAGCAGGTAGGTATTTAGCCCAAACACGTTTAGTAATGAGTAAGCTGGAAATGTTGCTGGTTACAAACAGAGCAGCAACGAGAGAAACAAAGGGAAACTCCTTGCTTTGGCCCTTTCTTGTGAGAACTTTCTTATCTAATTACATAATCGTTCCTTATTCTGACCAAATAATGGACCCGGTAGAGCTCACCTTCGATATATATTTCCTATGTTTACACGTCTGAGTCATTACGACTTAGTCATTCGCTGAACCCCTTTAGAGTATCTAATCAAATTTTACAGGTATACTGATACAGTCAGCGTCATTTCAAGGCTGCACAGTTTGAGCAGATTTGGTAATTGGTGTTGAGTATAAGACTTATATAATATATACTGAAAAGACTTTCATATGTGGAGTGAGGTGGCAAAAACAGGCTCAAATACAAAACCAGCAAAAATACAAAATTGACTTAATGCTTTATAAGGTTCAGTCCCAGGGTGGAGTGGCTTGGGTAATTTCTGTGTGGAGTCTGCATGTCCTCCCCATGTCTGCTTGGGTTTGCTCCGGTTTCCTCCCACAGTCCAAAGACATGCGTATTAGGTTAATTGGTGTCTCAAAAGTGGCCCTTAGTGTGTGACTGTGTGTGTGTGTGTGTGTGTGTGCCATACGATGCATTGGTGCCCGTTGTGCCTTTTTTCTGAATGGATAGCTCTCAAAAACAAGGTATAAAAGCAACATTTTAGTCAGAATATCAATCTAAGCTTATAGGAAGTAAAGGTTAAGTGTCTTTTTTATTCATTTTTCTGAAAATCTCACTTTTGAAAAAAAAATAAATAAATAAATAAAAAATAAAAAATAAAAAAAATATATATATATATATTTTTTTTTTTTACATCAACTGACCATAGCTCAATACTTGACCTGGCAAGAAGCGCCTGCTTTTGCCAGAACCCCTCACATATTATCTTCCTAATATCTGGGTCGAGCATCACATAGGCATTCTATGTGCAAGAGACGCAAAGCTGGATCATCCCCTGCCACCGCAGTGACCCCTGTGATGAACTGGTGTCCCATTCAGAGCTTCCTGCATGTTGTAAATTCCAGGATAGGCATTTTTTGTCATTTAAAGCAGGGTCAAACATGGGGGAAACGACCTCATTAATATCCACTCTCTCTTTCAGGACTTGGTCTTCATGGAGACATTCGTCTTTACTCTAAACTTGGAACAGCTGCGAAGTTCGGCGCTAGTGCTGCGACTACAGACGCACGCCCCGCGCAAGCGCACGCAGGGGGAGTGTGTGCTATCCCTTCGATCACTCGCAGCAGAGGAAACCCTACACTGGCTGGACCTGAGCCCTCCCTGCAAAAGCCACGTGGGTCAAATCTAATCACGACTGCAGTAACTCAGTCAAATGCCATATGATTTATGAAATGTCAGTATTTTATTGATTTATACATCACACAAGCTTTAGTGCTTATAAATGTCCTTCTACAAGTGTGTTTGTTTCAGTAGATTGTCTGATTAGTGCGACTGTGCACAGCCTTATTTTTTACCCAGACCACACTTTTTCAGACCACACAAATTTGCCATGTTAAGGCAAATTTGACAGATTTTTTAAAAACTCTAAACCTCTTTTGCATTTCAATAATAACATCTTAAACCTTTTTCTTTGTCATCTGTGTGGCGACGTGGTAAGCTCCTATCTCAGCACTGAGGCGACCTGGGTTTGAGTTCCAGTGGCGCCTTGTGGCATCACCCACCAAAATTTAAACTGGGTTTTTTTTTCTTTCTGGAATGACATGCATAACCTATGAAAATAAAGAAACAGGCGTTAGAAAAAAAAATGACAGAGAGAGCAAGATACAAGGTGGCAGAAAGTACATATGAGAATTTATTTAGTGAATGTAGGTCAGTCAGACGGCGTCCAGATGAAAGTGTGGTATGTGTGTGCAATCACACCAGGAGGGCTGTGACTCATTATTATAAAAAAAATAACCATTTTGAACCCACATAATATCATTTTATATTATTTAATATAAGGTAATATCATAATTTCATGCATCCAGTTATAATGTAGTACAATCTATGCTAATCTATTATTGTTTTAAATATTTAAATAATGTATGCAAAATATTTTAATAAATATTTATTTATAATTTATAATTTATAATGCAGCTACATTGTATATACTACAGGCTGAGTCAAAAGTCACAGGACATTTAGTTTCATTTCAGAAACAAAAGGGAAAATGACATATCTGAATAGGGGGGGGGAGGGTCTTTTAAGCTTTATCCGGAACGTTCTGCCATCTCAAAACACGCCACATTTGATCAAGGGCAAGTTTTTTCCAACTGGAATGTCATGTAGCATTTCAAAGAAGCCCAGAATTGGAAATCGATTGGGGAATAACTCTTGTGGTTCAAAAGTATCAACACAGAAAGTTTAAAACTTTTGTTGATCAGTCACAGGTAACTGAAGATGGAATTGAATTGATTATTCTGATTCTCATTCTGCATTATATAATGTAATCAGCATTTAATGATATATTATACAGTGATGGCTGCGATACAGTCTCATACAGTTTAGCACCAATAACATCAAATATTACAGTTCAAATAAATATTACATAAATATTACAGTTCATATAATATCAAATATTACAGTTCAAATCCAGGCAGGCACGGTCAAGAGATTCGCTGCCTGCCATTGGCTAGCTGGCCGTGTGAGTTGGATCCACTGACATTTCTGTCTTTTTTTCTGTGACTTTTCTACAGGTTTGTCATGCTGAGCTTCAGTTATCCACATGCTTTCAGCCAGTGAACAGTCGAATTCAGCTGCAGATCCACACCGCTCAGGACCTGCCGTCGTCATCCTCGTTCCTCACACAGAGTGAGTGACATTTATGATGTCTATAAATCTCCTTTAAGACCTTCACAGGACTTTTATTCGACGTTTATAGGTCTTTTGAGTTTACTTGCGTGACAGTAATATGACTTGGGACATTTCTGTCGATACTGACAAAAGTATTTGAGTAGAACATTTAGCAATGTTTCCCCAGTGAAAAACATTTCTCACTCTCACCCAGTGTGTGCTCCTGGCTTCTGTACTCATTTTGTTTGCTTGCCGTTTTATCAGGTGATATAATGTTTGTTTTTTACTAGTGTTGTTCTAGTTTTAAAGCTGTAAATCGATTTTTTTTTAACTCTGTGAGCATACAGTAGTTTTAAACTGTGTCTGAAATGTTCTACACACCTCTAGGGAACAGAACTATTAACTGCAGTCGATGATTCTGAATCTTATAAGCCTTTGCTCTTTACTCCAGTGAGAGTTCAGTCTCGTGGCGCGGTTTGACAGCATGCCTGGCACACCAGATAACAGCTTGTTCGTGCTGCTTTTAATAAAAGTGTTAAATAAGAGGCAGCAAAACAATGCAGCAACCTAGACATGATGACAGCAATTACATAAAAAAATACAAATAATGCATTCTGCTTAAACATATACGGTCCACAACATTTGGACGTGCAGTGCTTTATAATAAACTTGTTTTTAATGTTAAATGTGGGCAAGCAAAAATGAGATTAGTCGCATTTGCCGTTAAAAATATGTGTGATTACACCGTTAATGCCAAGGTGTCTGATCTTTTCTGCCTGATTTTTGCATTGGATCTACATGGCTAATGTAACTTAGTAGAGCTATTTGGAATCTTACTCTTGGAGTGAGATTACTGAAGTGCTTACTCTTTTGCATTCATTTGTAAATTCTAACATCCGTACAGGAGCTTAGATACACAGCAGAATCACATCCACTGCAAAATCGTGTTAGCTGGTACGGTCATTCGAAGCTGTTGAAAAGTGTTAAATGCAGGCTGGAGCTGATTCGTATAAAATTTCACTATAGGTTTTTTCGTGAAAGTTGAGATGTTCAGCGACGGTCACTTCGTAGTGAAGAAGAAGACAAAGTTATCGAAGCCCACCGGAGGTCAGGTGCAGTGGGGGGAGACTGTAATGCTGCCGATTGGCAATCAGGACCATGATATCCAGCTGATAATCAAACTCTACAGTCGAGGATCTTTGCGCAGAAAGTACCTGCTCGGACAGGTGAGTGAAGACCTCAGCACACTGGGATCACTTTGTTTGTAACCATGGCTACGTTCACATTATCAAATCAGATTTTTTGCCTTACTGTGGCTCAGATCAGATATTTTCAGGGCTGTGTGGATGTGTCAAATCTTTTCAGATCAGATTTGAGTCACTTTCATATGTGGTCCTAGGTCAGGTACGTATCCGATCCGTGGACTGTCAGATCGGATTTCATGCACCTTTTCGGCCGTACGCATGCTTTAGTCATCACGAAACCATTCAAGCAAAGCTGGAAGGAACCTAAAGAAAAATAGATAAATAAAAAAAAATAATAATCTCAAGGCTAAATACAAGGACGTAAAAAAAACTGATTTGAGCAAAGTTGCTTGGAATGTGAACAGAACCTATGTGAGTATTTATCACTGGTAGCAGCATAGAGGGCGGTTTTTGAAATGCTCAGTAATACTAAAGGCGTCTCAGTGCTTTTCTCTCACGTTACCAATACTGATTAACATAAGCTGAGCAGACATAGCCCTAAAAGATAGGCCCCCCTCACCCGTCACTTACAGGTGTATTCAGATATAGCATTTCCACTTTAGTTTCTGAAATATGTGACTTTTGACTCACCCTGTGGTCTGATTTAGGTTAAATATTTACCGGAATTATCCATGAAACTCAAGACTCCGGCAGCCACCTGCATACAGGAAGCTCACGTAAAAGTTACTGTGAAATTTTATGGCATCCTATAACCTAACACGTTAGTCTTTCGGTCTACAGATCATCCTGGGTTTCAACAGCCCATCACCGGGCGCTGCGGAACAATGGAGAGACTCGTTCACACACCCGGAGAAAATAGTGACAGCCTGGCACAGACTGAGTCTTACCTAAGAGGGCGTGGCTACAAAAAGAGGGACAGACAAACAGGTGGACTGGGTGTGCAGCTAACACTGGACACAAAACTGGAACAACACACACACTATATATTATGGGATGTTTCATTTCGAAGTGTAAATACTCTCATGCAATAGAGCTGTTGTGAAGAAAACTCGGCTCGTTATACGTATACATCATTTTCATGTATTTGTTTATGTCTGTTTCGTTACGGGCATCTATACCCCTTATTTTATACAGCTGCTTTGGAAACGCTTAATCCCAGTGCTCCCAGTTTTAAGGTTACTTCTCTTGGGCATGGTCATGAGGAATCTGTACACTGATACAGATAGTTAGACGATAATCTCTAAATCTCTAAAGTTGTTTTTACATGAACATTTTTCCTTTAAAAAGCATTACATAGCTGTCATTGACCAAGGCATAAACAGAAGCTTTGACGGAACAATGCGCTATACATACGATGTTCAGTTGATTTTAATCTGCGTTTAGCAAATTTTGATAAGAGATTGCATGAAATCTTTTTCAGCTACGTGCTACATATGGTATGTACATTTTGATTGTAGCATTTTGGGAACGTCTCGTCACGCGTGTTCTATTACTTTTGGCTCAATTCGGTTATCTGCGGTTTCATTTTTTCTACCTCTGCAATTCTCTCTCTGCCTATTTATGGGAGTAAACGGCGAGTAGTAATATATAAGTGTGCACATTTTTGTGAGAGATTACTGTTGAAAAAGCTTTACATGGCTTAAGGTATCAACGCTAAGACCAGGCAAGAGGTGAGCAAAGCACTCTCATATGTTACCGATAATAAATACTGTGACAGTACTATTTTATTAATCTAATCTAATCTAAGTACTGTATCTTTGTAAGAGTTTCTAGTGGGATTAGGTTACTTGCGTAGGCTATAACCAGTCAGCTATGGTCAGACATAAAGCAATGTAAGAACAAGTAAAGGCAAAACAAATGTCTTTTGTTGACTTAGCAAACGACTGAATTTAATTACGTGTATATGCCAGGGAAAACCAAGTCTGTTTGTGCTAAAAAATGAACGTACTGCTTGTTAGTAGGTCTTGATCAGGACAACATCTTCACTGTTCTTTATGGCGGAAACTTCTGAAAATGTGACATAAAAAGAAATAAAGTACACGAACACGAGATTTACTAAACTGGAATATAAATATATTTTAGATGATTTTTAAGATGGTTTAAGCTTTTGTTGAAGCTGGGGCAGCACGGTGACTCGGTGGGTAGAACCACTGCCTCACAATCCCAGGGTGGAGCGGCCCGGGTCCTGTCTGTGTGGAGTCTGCG
Organism: Parotocinclus haroldoi; assembly: GCA_034779995.1. Taxonomy (NCBI): domain Eukaryota; kingdom Metazoa; phylum Chordata; class Actinopteri; order Siluriformes; family Loricariidae; genus Parotocinclus; species Parotocinclus haroldoi. The sequence continues at coordinate 18,952 of JAUZST010058419.1, forward strand.
TGGGTTTACTCCGGGTACTCCGCTTTCCTCCCACTGCCCATAGACATGCGTGTTAGGTTAATTGGTGTCTCTTAAAGTGGCCCTTAGACTGTGTGTGCCCTACGATGGATTGATGCCCCGTCAAGGGTTATTCCTGTCCTTGTGCCCAGAGTTGCCGGGCTGGCCTGCGACCCTGTGTGGGTTAAGCCGAAGATGATGGATGGAGGGATTTAATGAAGCTTTAGTCTGTCTTTAGAACAACTTAAAATAATACAAACCCAAGAACATTAACACCCCCCCCCCATTTAACTCTGTTGGCACCTTAGACATGTTAGACAAGATCGTTCCTCCTTTTTCAGTCTAGATTTCATCCCTAAATTCACTGGGTGCAGGGAAGCGTAACCACAGCCAGTACCTTCACCTCTAGGTCCTACTTAACACACATGCTGTATTATTATTTATGATCCCTGTGCTGTCCTGGCATGAGCAGTCATGCCTGTGTGATGCCCACCGGCAGCAGTGCCACTCAAATACCTTAGGTTGATATGTTTTTTAAATATGTCTCAGAGGTTTGTATGTTTGTAAACAGGCAGCCAACGATTTACCAGAGAAAGAGGTTAAACTGAAGTTACCTAAACTTTTTAGATGAGGCCAAGTATCCTCAGAAGGCCAGTGGTTTAGCCAGTCATAGACAGCTGGCACCCTTTTTATTTATAGAATGAAGTTTGACGAAATTCAATCTTTCACCCCATTCAGTTCAAAAAGAAATAGGAGGACATTTACTTGTCTGCTGGGATTGCTAAAGTAGAGGTTATTTTCCAAATCTGGCAACCTGACATCACACGGTTAAATAGGTCAGGGGTTGATAAATATGGGATGACCCCAGTTTGTTCGACTTTTCATCCCTCAGACACGCCTGCATAATGATATGTCCAGAAACACACAGCAGGGACTCAAACCGTGTTCGGCGCAGAGGTGGGATAGAGCATTGTGTCACCCAGACATTGTGCACAAATATATTTCAACATTTATTTATACAACTATACAGACGAGACATTTTCAATATAAGTGGTTTGTGTTGAAGCTTTCATTCAGTAGATCTAAAACTTTAGCTGACCTTTTTTTAAAAAAAAATTGATACATTTATTTTAATTCAAAATTAAATTTCAAAAACCAAAAGGTCCGAGAGCTTTGCTTTCGGTTCAAGGGGTTAAAGTTTGGGTAAGGTACAGGTGTAGCATTAATTAGCTACGGCAATGTTATGTCAATACACAGGTCCCCACAGTGATGGAAAGACAAACTGTGTGTGTGTGTGTGTGTGTGTGTGTGAGAGTGTGAGTGAGTGTGTGTGTGTGCTTGCGTAGGTTTTTTTTTTCCTCTTTATGACTGACTTTTCTGAAGTGGACGTCTCCATCGTCTGCATCCGGGAGGCACTGTGATTGACATCATCGTTTACGTAACGGCTATTTGAACAGAGTTAATGGTTACTTCTGGAGACACACCTCACACACATTCCGACTCCTCAACAGCTGATCACTGCGACTGTGTAGATATGAAAAATGTTGTAAAGCATTTTAGCCATTTAAGTGTTTGCATTTGACATAGCAAAAGCATATCTTCATTTACGTTTAGAAACGTATGATTGTGCCACATGCCTGATGCTGTCAAATGCATTACCCTACTTCTAATATGTACACTAGAAAAAAAGACTATTGTCACGTTACCCCAATCCTAATCATCAAAGCTGTATTTGATTGCTGAAGTTTGCACTGGAGGAACTGTTGCTAATCAATAATTTATGCCTACAGTCTGCCATCCAATATGGGGGCATCGTTTTTGTCGGTGCGTACCAACCAGCCTGACTCAAACCACGTCCAGTGTTTATGTTCACCGATTTTCTACCAATTTGTGTCACATGGGAGCAGCCGTGGTCAAGCTCAACCCCACCCTCCAATCTCCCCACTCCCAACCAGATTATCCTCATCTTATCAGTCGGTAAAGTCTGAGCTACACCGGTTTGTAACCTGCTCCTGGTGAGATGAGGTTTGTTTCAATTGACCGAGCAAGATTTATGATGGTCAGAAGGCAAACAGCCTTTATTTAGAACCTTCATTTAGAAAACCTGCTCTCTGTGTGCCATTTTTAACGTCACAACTTTCTCAAAATGTGGCCACTTTGATTTTAAAACATCAAGACTACTCACTCACCATGTGGTCAGGGGATCCACGCACACGCACACGCACACACACGCACACACACACACACACACACACACACACACACACACACACAGTATTACAGCTGTGACCAATCAGATTGAAACACGGTGAGAGTTTGCGTGTTCAGGCGTGTCTTTTAATCAAAAGGGGATAAAGACTGTGTCCTGATTCAGCACCATCTCTACTCCACACCGACTTCACTAAAATCATTCAATGTGTGCAAAATGAGCAGTTCCAATTTAAATGTCAATTTTGTTGGACGTTCTGATTGATATTCAAACAATCCTTTCCTATCAGTGAAATCTCTATAAAAGCATACTAAAACAACATCTACTGTTTATTGTTTATAATATTAGAGCAGCCATTTAAATGTAATTTGTAAATCAATAAATGACGAGAATCACGTGTCCTTGCTGAAAAAAAAGCGAGTGTTACATTTACCAGACAACTTACAACTCACACAGTCTTACGATTTAAGCAAATTGTAAACAGGCTAAGGGTCTTGCTTAAGGACCCAACTGTGGCAACTTGGTAGAGGTGGGATTTGAACCCTGGACCATCAGGTCCAAAATGCCGTGCCTTAACCACTAGGCTACTGCAGTCCCACCAGCATTGGCCAGCATCAGCAAGTGTTGACCAGCATCAGTTCCATGCTGGTTTAAGCTGGTGTGGTGCTGGTTTTGCTGGTTGACCAGCATAACCTTGCTGGCAAAGCTGGTTGCCCAGTATGATCTTGCTGGTTTTCTTGTTCAACCTGCATGTGCTAGTCACGGGCATACACAGAAAAGACCAGCTTGGTCACAACCGTCCAAGAACCAACAAAGGCCAACATGTACTGGTCACCAGCATCCCCAGCAAAAACATGTTCAAAGCACAACAAACGCTGGTCACCAGCATCATGCGGGTCTGGGTTTTTCAGTAGGGTTTAACATGGACCAACTAGTGTTCAGTTTGGAGTAGAACACAATGTTGCTGCTCAAAACGACTGATACAGGTGTGTAAATAATACATTATATACCTGACGTACCTGATGTATTTATCGGCGGTTATCAGGGCACATGTAACAAAATGAAGACCCTATAACAGTAACTCTGACAGAAAGCTCTGCAACTGGCTCTGTGTGGGACTTTTTGTGTTGGTCATTCGCTTTTGTAAAGTCACTACCACCAGCGTCTCTAGAAAAAGATTTAAGTAGTACCCTCGAAGTGCCCTAAGCAGTTTTTGGTCAGGCTAGAGACCCACGGTCTCCATGCTGCACAGTAATGAAGACGTCCGTGAAGGACCCAGGACAAAGCAGCAGAAGAGAAGGTCAAATGCTGCCCTCTATTGGATCATCAGCATATATACTGATCACAAAACGTTTGAAAAGACTTTCTACATGCATACGTGTTCGAGTTTGAAAGCAGGTGTTTACATTTTTCATCAGTATATTTTTGTGTGCAAGAAGACCCAATAGCGGACAATAGTAGATTTCCACCCAGCAGTCCAATGGGCCACAGAGCAGCAGCAACCAAGTAGTACAGGTCTCTCTACTTTCTGACCACTTAATATTTTTTTACGTTTTTTGGCCCAGGAGTGTATGTGAGTAGTGGTGGTACAATGGTCAGGTGCTACATTATTGGGCAGAAGGTCCAGACTTTAGGTCCTGGCACTGCCAAGGTGCTACCGTTGGCCTATTAAACAAGTTACCAAACCCTCAGCTGCGTGGCTTGTAAGATTGTAAATCCCTATGGATAAGTACAGCTGTTAAAGGTAAATAAATGCTAATAAATAAAACCCAAGCTGCACTGTTTCACCTTTTAATATGTACTTGAATTGAACTGAATCTCAGTAGTGGCTGAAATGCTCAAACCAACCAGAGGTGCATTTATACTTTTGGCCACGTGCCAGCTGCACGAGTGTGGTGACAGATACGTGCTAATATGAAGCTATAGCAAAAAATAAAAACGTCTTTCATAAGTCGTGAACTATCCCGAATGTCTATTTTCAAAAAGCTTTCCACAGAGCCAAGACTTCCATAACCTTTGCATTTCTGATAGCCGGTGTTACGCAACGTCGTGGTAGCTCGTCCAGATTTGTTTTCCTGTCTGATCTTATCTAGTTTTATTCAGGGCTTTAATCAATTCTGATATAATAATCAGCATGTCTGGTGATTTATGGTCCACTTTACGTTTTCTCAACCACTGATACGGCTTCTTTCATAACGTAAAAACTTACCAGAAGGAAAGATGTTCTCCCGTAATGTTGTGCAAAGGCACCGAAACGTTAAAAGCTCACAACACACAATAACGGCCAACAGCGCCCCCTGCAGAGTATAAAGCTGCCTGGTCACAGCCGGTCCGTGGAGATCGACCTTTACGCCTGTGTGGAGTTCAATTCAATTCAATTTTATTTCTATAGCGCTTTTTACAACGTAGCATCGTCTCAAAGCAGCTTTACAGTAATA
>JAUZST010058430.1:0-23595 GCA_034779995.1 Parotocinclus haroldoi
TTTTTTTTATAAAGAACTTCCTGGATTCAGCGACTGCTTCTTCAGAGCCTTACAACCAAAAGATTCGTCCTAACACTGTCCAGTGCTATTCTCAGGAAATCTACCATACATGCCACAAGTCACTGCAAAAAGAGTAGTGGATAGTAATAAAGTAAATGTATTTGTTACTAGACTTAAGAAGCTTATTAATATATCTTTACTAAAGCATTCCCGTAATAGACTTTTTACTTTATCTCAACTAGATTTCAAAGTCATATTTTTTATTTTTTTACCCCACTACGTTATTGAAATCTGTCATTACGTTTGACTTATATGTGCATACAGAATTGAAAATCCCAATTAGCACACCAATTAGGCTATAGCACACACTTTGTTTTTAAATTGTTTTGACCTGTACTAATTAATTACATTCTGTTCAAAATTATTTTATCTAAAATTGTTTGATGAAATTGGTAGGGTGACATTAGAAATGAATAAATTATGGTATTTTTACTTTTAATACTTAAGTACATTTGAAGGCAAACACTTTTGTACTTTTACTCAATGTTAGGTCCAAACGGAAGACATAGTGGAATCATATTTTACCTTGGGTATCTCAACTCAACTAACTCAAGTACGTGGTTTGTGTATTTCGTCCACCACTGGAAATAATCATCATCACCCACACGAGAGAGAAAACATTTACACTTATTTGAAACTGAAACATCTTGTGAAAATCATGTAATATTTAATCATGTCTTATGAAATTCAGGTAATATACTTTTTATAGTTGTTCTTAAGTCACGAGAAGAAGATGATATAATTATACTATACTGTATGATGCCAATGCCAAGTAGGCGAAGCCACTGTAAAATCTGTCCTGTAACGTTAAGGCGTATTTCATATTGTCGCCCGTCACGGTCACGGACTCTCATATAAGCCAAGCCTCTGCAATGCTTGCCATGTACTGCTAGGGGGCGCGTGACACATTGTCACGTGTCAATGTTACGTAGACCAAACCAGTGGCATGTGAAAAGGCCACAGTACCTTTTTATTATATTCTCATATGGCCGATCCAAGCCTAGGGCGACAGTGGAAAGAAAAAAAAATCTCACCACACCTTATAAGGAAGACACCTTGGTAGGGTCAAGACTAAAGGTTAAAAAAAGTGCTAAACTCGGCTGAATTATTAATGGCAACATTATTAAAACAAAGAGCCATTTGGGTAGCAAAAGAGACACTGAAGAGCCAGAATGCCACTACTTTGAAACTTCTCCCGCTATCTGACCCCGCCACACCCATGCAAACAAACACGGATAGACAATCGCACACAGACCTGATGGAGACTTTGGTTGCTATGTGAACAATTATATAATGACGTTAAGGTTAAATATTTGATATAACGTCAGAAATAATATACTCAAAAACAATACTAAAAACATTTGGTAAAATGGCCTGGCGATGCCTTTGATTACAAAATGAGCCTCGATAAAATTGGAAATGTACAGTGCAACACTATTGTAATGTACGCTGAAACAAATTCATTGTGCGCTAATAATAAACACACCTTGACCAATTATGCCCTTCCAAAGTATGTATATATGTACAGTATGTACAAGTTTTATCACTGAGACAACATAAAACACAATTCAGTAGGAATTAGTGAGAAAACGAGAGAAATTTGCATCTAATATCAGCACAACACTGCCATCTAGTGTGTACTAAAAACCTGAGAAGCGTGCACCCATTGATTTGTTCATTGTTTCAAGCACAGTATGCAAAAAAAGATAACTGGATGTTCTAGTTATGTTCTATTTAGGAGATATATGATGCTGATTTACGTTATCTTAATTGATATGAAATCTGATTGATAAGTTCTTACTCATTTAGAGGTCCAGCAGTACATTTTGTGGTATTCCTCAGGTCTCAGTCGAGATATTATTACAAATGCAAATAGTTAGATACGTCATTTGAACCAATTACTTACTCTCTTCTTTTTATTCAATTATTTAACATCAGATCATCATCAATGGCTATTCATGACAGGAGCAGCGTTATATTGATACTAGCCAAACACTCTCACGAAGGGAGCAACACATTTTAAGCGACATATTAAGCTAAAGTAATGGAAACTGCAATACCATGAAACACACATGGATCCAGGGAGTGGGTGAAAACTCTACACAAGTGGCGACGAAAGATGTGGATCTCAAGTGCCGTGTGGTGAGTGTGCTAACCGTTTTCACTGCCCCCACTTGGAATCAGTTAAACATAGACTGGGTTATATGACCACATTCACCAAAGAGTGATTTTGGAGGGACTAAATTAGATACAGATATTGTACGTATGGAGTTCGCATGCCCTCCTCTAGTCCATGTGGGTTTACTCTGGGTGCTCTGGATTCCTTCCACAGTCCAAAGACATGCAGTAGGTTAATTAATAACACACTGCATTGATTAACAGCCTAAATTGGGCTGATCTGAGTATCTATAGCTAGTTTCAAAGTAATCTTTTATATCAATGTTACCTTGTGTCTGTCATGCATAGCCATTGATGCTCAGAAAATGTTGTGACAGTATGGAAAAACCCACACAGTATATTGTGCATTTAAACAGGGGAGGTCAACAGGCTATTGTATCCACAAAAACTCTTTGAGGAGGAGAAAAAAAGAAGTGCAAGGGGAGGAGGAGAAAAGGGCAGCGGATCTTGAGTTTTTCAAAAATATGAATAAGTATTCCTAAAATGTGCATATATTTCTTTCTCTTAAAGGCATAATATCATTAAATGATTCAAGCAATCTAGAGTAATTTCAGGGGAAAACGAGGGGGTATATGAATAAGCTGAACATCTGTAATCACTGATCTCTCAGATGACACTGCATCAAGAACTGCCAATCATCAATAGCTGGTATAACCACATACATTCACAAATGCCACAATGTGCAAAAAAGAAGCCCTATGGTACACCATGTCCAGACACTACATCGACTCCTCAGGTCTTGGAGGCAGCTGGAATGGACCATCACACAGAGGAAACCTGTACTGTGGTTAGATAATCCATTAATACAGATATTGAAAAAATGACACCTTGTGCTCTGGACCACTGACGAAAAGGGCTACAGAGACTGTTATCAGTTAGTGTAAAAAACGCATGGTCTGTCATGGTATGGGGCTGTGTGAGTCCTTTTGACAAATGCAAAAGACATGGATGTGCTTGCAAGGATACGGAGGAAGAGAGTATGGCTACTGGATTCGTCTGCCTGAAGTCCTGACCTGCCCCAACACAGTGGAGATTACACAGGATGAACTGGACAAAATATCACCTAAAACACTTCATCACTTGGAATCCTCTGTGCCAAAACATCGTTTAAGTGTTGGGAGAAGGAAAATCAACTTTACAAAGTAGTAAATATTTACTGTCCCATTAGTGACAAGGTATTTCCACTACAGTTAAGACTGCATAAAATACTGCATGTATTGTGACATGGAACAGAATTTGAGGAATCAAAATTAACAGCAAAGAAACAAACTAAATACATCAATATCTTTACTTCTACTTATTATTAGACAATTCCATCACTAGGTCTAGGTAATTTGCAAAGTTTGCTTAAAATCTTGCCTAAGAACACTGCCATGAATAAGGAATAGTATCAAAACATCCTCCAAGAGCAACATCTCCCAACATTACCACCTGGAGAAGGACAATGTTTTTTCCAGCATGACACTGTACCATATCACAAAGCAAAAGTGATTATCAAGTGGCTCAGTGAAGAAAACTTGGAAACTCCCCAGACATCAATCCCGTTTAGAACCTGTGATCAATCCTCAAAAAGGGTGGACAAACAAAAATCCAGTAAGCATCATCCACAAAATCACAAAATTGAGATCAAGATTTTGCCCAGAAGCTGTAAATATTACATGTTTGATTTAAATTATATGTATTTGTCAATAAAAAGTTTAAAAACATATGAAGTGCTTATAATTTACTTCACTGTAATCATCTGACAAAAAGCTCAAAAACAACTGAGGCAGCAAACTTTGTGAAAAAGAGAATTTGTGCCATTCTCAAAACGTTTAGCCATGACTCTACTTATCACAGATGGTTATTTCTGTTGCCAGAAAACTTGGAAATGAAATTATCAATGCAATGTCTTGGATATACAACTTTTTCTCCCTTTTCATAGATTGGTATGTGATCACTTGTGTTAATTATGAGCTCTTCTGTATGCGCAGATGCTTGATAAGTGACACAAACACGATCATATTAATCACTAATCCATTTAAGACCTCACCAGCTTCTGCCTTCATCTGTTCCTCACTGCCCTGTTGTACCGGTGTTCTAATTGTAAGATGATACAAGACATCTGTTATATACTAATACAACCCCTAAAAACGCAAAAACAGTATGTGCTGTTATGCATTTATTAATTTTGGTGCCATTTGGTGGGTTATGTTGGTGACAAAACATTGACAATGAATAAGTTCGAACTTTACAAGTCTGAAGACTAATGTTAACGTCAGACAGCAAGACAGTGTCCGAAACAACACACATCTGAAAGTGCTTCAAATGGTGTTGTACTTATTTTTTACATGCCCTACTACACTGCTCACAAAATGAGCAGATATTTCAAAATGAATATGAAGAGGATCCAACAAGAAGTGCTGGATAATCTGATCCTGTCCCATTGATGTCCCATCGCTGGCCGTGTATTTTGGTACTTTTGGGTGATCATACACTACTCTAATGTATGGTACTCTCATCCAGTTTGACATGCTTCTGTTCACCCCCATAAATATGTCACTTGATATTAAGTCACCATAATTGAGTTTGCATTTCATTTGCGTAATCAAACAATTTTCTTCGACTTTTCATTTGCTTTTCTGATGATCTTGTTCAATGAAATACAATCAAATGCTTCTGTTTTTAAATTTCCCCTGCTTTTTGTGAGCAGTGCATTTAGTGCGGCGGAAAGCAGTTTGGGACGCTTTTTGGGTGCTTTCCGACAATCTGTGAACAGAAAAGTGCGAAGACTGTCTGGTTTTCTGCCAAACCGCGCTTTCAAAATAAAAGTTAGCCCGTGCCCGTATTATATGTAGTTGTATATTTATATACAGTACATACAGCTACATATAGTCTTAATATTTAAAGTGTGTATTCTTTACCCTAGATTCTTTACCCAAAACATTAAAACCACCTGATCCCGTTGTACCTGGTGAATACCACGTTTGTCTGTTGAAGATTGTATAGCTCTGTGTTTGATTTTATGCTCCATTTCACAAAACTTGTGTCTGAAATTGAAAAGACTTGGTACTACGTGGTTCATAACAATATATAGGCAGGTGTAAGCATCAAATTTACATTTGCCTGACCATGTACATCATAGAAAAGATAACAAGACTAATAGAGAATGAAGGTTTAGTACTGATACTCTCATGCCCACTGTAGACTTTGTATTAATGGTGGACATGGGTAGCATGATGGAGAGGCAGCATCATTCTCAGATGGTGGGTCTGCACTGCATGTTGTGACTCATTTCCCCCCACAACTATCATTCCCAATTTTTCTACTTGTTTCTGAATGGATCTTCTGTCTATTTAGTCCAAACGGAACAGGAATTGTTGTTCTCACACATTGAGGACACTTGCACACAAACACACTGCTACCGATTCCCATACTGTCCATCCTCAGACCACTGTCAGTAGGTACTCACCACTGCTGACTCATCCTGCATGCCTTGTATTTATACTTACTCAGTCTTTGGCTATAATGATTTGTACTTAGCACTTATTCAGTCTTTATTTATAAAGATTTCTCCCACATCTTACACATCAACTACAAGAATGTTACTCACTTTGACTGTTGACTCACTTTCTATTATATGCAAATTCTTAACATGTACTATTGTAACTATATAATTAAAAGCATGCACAGACTGAATAACAAATGATGTTGTTCTCATAGATGATATGTTGCTTGTGGGAGAAATGTGGAAGAAACTCCCTGCGCACTGTCCAAAATGCCTTCAATAGAGCATAATGGTGTCAGAACTTAGAGCAATGGAACAAGGATGCCTGGACTGATGAGTCATGTTTATCATGGTTAGATCCACGTGGGCACCATTGACCTTGGGAAATAAAGGATGTACTTTGGAAAGATGTTGAGAAAATGTTGAGGCAGTATGGAAAATGCAAATAATACAAAACACAGTGTTCCTTAAATTTACTTTGACTTTAATTTCATTATGTACAGTGGTTCCTCAAAGAACCTCAAAGAAACTTGCATTTTTCTCCCTATAGAGAACTCAATTTCATTAAATTATTTAAATAATCTGAGGGAATTTCAATCCGTAAAGAGCAAGGTCCAGAAACCAGTTCCACTTTGCCCAGGACACACAAGAGTGCAGTAACTCCCTCCATCATTTAGTTATTAGGAGATGATGTGCCTCCAATAACTTACCGCTGCTGTCTCATTTTCCCAATTCTATTTTGTTATTTAATTTAAATTGTATTATTTACTGTATTTTACTATTAATACAACTTAACTATTTTAATTAACATTTAGGCCACTAAAGGAGGATGGGTCCCTTGTTGAGTCTTGGTTCTCCCAAGGTTTTTTCCTTCGACATTCAGGGAGTTTTTCCTTGCTACTGTCGCCCTAGGCTTTCTCAGTTTGGCATTGGCTTTTTAAGATAATATAATATTGCAAAGCTGCTATAAGACAATGCTCCATTGTAAAAAGTGATATATAAATTAATTTGACTTGACTTGACAGTCAGCAATAAGGACAAAAGCTTGCCATGTTATGAAGTTGTTTCAGTGCTACTTCTGTGATGACAGCATAAATGTAGAAGAATACACTGAGATTTTTGATGAACATATTATATAAAGGTGCCATCTTTCCAGGGACACCCATGCAATTTTAACCATCATAAAGCAGAACAAGCCAAATCAGAAAAGAAATCAGAATAATATGCAAATCCCTTACTATTTTTATTTGAGAAGCATTATTTTTCGAACATTTCCATAATTTTCTTATATGTTTTGACTACTGGATCTCTGCCCAAGTTTGTTCCTTAAAGGCTCAACCTTTTGTGGATACCGTTGTTTTCTTCAGTAGCCCTAAATTACCCCAGCCCCAACTTTTTAGGAATGTGTCGCAGAATTGCACTAATAAAGTAACAATGACTTACAATGAAGTAACCAAACAAATATCTTGTGTTCATACAGTCTGCAATGGAATAACAGTCAAAGTTCATTTAAGAAGCACTGTGTTTTGTTCTAGTCAATTTCCGTACACGTTTTTCCTAATTTGGTGTTGTATGTCTGCATCTGGGGCAGCACGATGGTGCTCTGAGATCCTCAGTTTGATCCTCACCCTGGGTTCTGTCTGTATGGAGTATGCATGTCCTCCCCATGGTTGAATGGGATTTCGCTGGGTACTCCATTTTTTTCCCAAGTACCAAAAAAATGCTTGTTAGGTCAAACGCTGTTTCCAAAGGGCCCTTGTTGTGTGAATGTGTGACTGCAATGTGCACTACAATGGATTTGGTGTCTTGGGTTCTTGGGTTGTTCCTGCTCTCCAACAACCCTGACTAGGATAAGCCGATAAGATAAGGAATGAATGAATGAATGAATGAACGTGTGCATGGGAATCAAACATGTCCTTCCAGTAGTGTACTATCGAGTGCATTTCAGTAAGATTCAGTATTAGGTTATTTTGATATGTGGACTGTAAACATGAGCACAACCACCGCGCAGGTCACATGCACACGCACTCGTGCGCGCGCACCCACTGCGCGCTAGACTACGGAATGAAGACCGACAGGATGTGAGGTGCAGCGGCAGCAGCAGCAGGAACAACGCGACTAGTATTTTGAAATGACGGTAAAAGCAAAGCCGAAAATAGCTTAGTCGTAAGCAGCTTCACGTTAACCTGAGCTCGTTTACAACAAAGAGGAGAGAAGGAAGGCGTTTTTGGGTTTACATTGTAACAGATCGTGAAGCGGGCTGGTCCCGGGGTGATCCGGATCGGCAGTGCGGTCCGAACAACGCGTCTGTTTTTTGCAAACCAGGTAAATTGAATTCTTTTCTGCAATCTATTTGGCGTTTAGACGAAGTGATCGGTGGTGTTAATGTTGTAGCTGTCATGCCGTACGTGGTCTGTTTTACCATTTGTTGACAACAACACAGATCCAACACATGACAGCACAAGAGCGTGTTACGTTACTGCTTACTCCGCCAAGGCCAACTAATGTTAGTAAACAAGCTGGGATCGGTTTCCTAAAGCGTCGCGGCGTAAACACGACTGTTACCGAGTACCACATTAAAACCTAATCTAATTACCTCTACTCAAATCTTAAACTCGACACGTTTCAAGAAATCTGGCCCTAAATGAGTAGCACGCTCGCTAGCCATACTAGCTAGCTGGGTTATTTAGTCCAGCTGGTTAGTGTACCCTTTAGCAAGCCTAATTATTTTATTCCTATTTCATTAATCAGGCTAGCTAACTGGGTCATTCTTTAAAACGAGCACAACCGACGCGTTGCTTTGCCGGATAGAATCACATTAACACTAGCTGGCTTCCAGAAACCGAAACATGGTTCAACCTGAAGATAGGCGAACGGATTTGGCTCGGGTTGCGTCGCAAACCTCATGTTAGATACTAACTAGTGTGAAACGTCTAGATTCCGTGTGTTCTGATTTGGTGTACTATGTAGTACGGCAGTGTTAGGATTGGGACGCCGCCTTGGTAATGCCAACTAGCAGCTATGGTATCGAAAGGAAACATGCAATTTAAATGACTGTTTATTTGCTACTCTTATTAGGATAACTATGGAAAAAGGAAAGGTTCGATGCCTTCATGAGAGATGTATAAAAAAACCAGCACCAGTGTTTTCGCATTTGACGGGTTTGGCAGCTTTGTTAACGTGTTCTTTGGCTCTTTTGCTGCACGTGTACTTGATTTTGACCATCAGAAGTACCAGTTTTCAGTTGTTTTAATAAGGTGTGGTTAGCAAACAAGATCCTCTTTGCTGGCATTTATGTGGAGAGCTGAGCATGTACACACACACACACACAACACACACACACACACGGCCCAGCCCCTTCTAGGAAATGCACATTTAGCTATAGTGTAAACAGCGCGGAGGAGCGGAAGGAGTCCTGAGTCCTCCATTATAAACATTAGTCCAGATCGGTGTCTGTGCATCCATTAAATCAGGAAAACTAAAATACTATGGGGTCTTTCTGGTTAGCTAGCTACATTTAAGATTGCTTTGATCCAAGTCTGGCTATTCTGCCTCTCCATGGTAACTAATGCTTGAATGCCTGCTTGAGGAGAATAGATCAATAACACCCGTTCGACCAATCGGCTTCCATATACTGTCTGCTCTCATAGTGTCGTCACACTTCCTTTGATCTGCAAGCAGTGTTTGTGTATGGAAAAAAAAACTATTTGAGATCCTACAAAAGTTACTTTGTGGAAATGTTCTTCTGAGTCTTTGGTCTATATTGACATGATAGCATTAGGCAGGTGCTGCAGATTTGTCAGTTGACTGAGCTCAGAAAATTGGTACTTTCGTGGTCATAAAGGGATGGACATGGTTAACAACAATATTCAAATCAGCAGTGGCATTCAAATGCCTAAATGCATATTATTTCAAATTTTGTCCCTACCAGCTAAATGTGACAGCAGAAATTGAGATTAATCTGACTAGGCAATGTTTTTCTAATCTTCAGTTTTTCAGTTTTGCTGCACCCGTGTGATTGGTAGCTTCAGTTGTGTGTTTTTGGATAACATGAGTGGGTACTTTTGTGGTCTTTTGCTGCTGTATCTTGTCTGCTTCTATGTTGAGAGATGCTCTTCTGCATACCTTAGTTGTAACTAGTGGTATTTGTAATTATGGTTACCTCTGTCATCTTGAACAAGTCTGGCCTTTCTTCTCTGTCCTCTGGCAGGAATAAGGTATTTTGTTTTTTGGACTGTTGTTAGTAAATCCTAGTGATGGCTTTGCCTGAAAATCCCAGAAGATAAGCATTACCATGTCACTTACAAAGTTACTGAAATCACATTTCCTACAGGTTATGATGCTCAGTTTGAACCTCAGCAGGTTGTCGTCACCACTTTACCATGTGCATATACCTAAATGCATTGAGTTAGGTTCTGATCGTATAATTTAACAATCAGTTTATTTTGTTAACAAACAGTTGAACAGGTGTACACAGGAAAGGACCAGGGAGCATAGATCTATTTTTATTCGTGTGTTGTGTTGCAAATGACATACTTAGACACTTTCAACCTTGCAATAGGGTGTCATGGTGCACAACCTTCATGATGCTTTTTGTTTTTGCACTCAGAAATGTTTACGATCTAGTAGGGATGGGCGATCTGACAAAAATTTCATATCCATTTTAAAACTAGGTCTCAACCCTAATTTAGCTGCTCTTTTGCTTGTTGGTTATTTAGGCCAATTTGCAAACTAAGCACAGCTACCAAACCTGTGTTAAGATGTGCTATGGTCCATATTGGTGCCATGCAAAAATGACACGATGTGCTTTGTGGAGACTGACGATGTCGCATACATTCTGTTTATGCCTTCTAATGCATGGTGCTTTTGATCACCAGAGGGTGCAATCCCATACAAGTTGAGTGTAATAAATAGAAATACAGTGATCGATCGGCCAGGGACTGGAATCGACTGGTTTTTAGTGTGATACAACTTCTGTGCTAGTCACATTTAGCCACACCCGTGCTCCACAGTTTCACAGATACAGCCACACATGAAAAACACACACACACTGATTTTATTAACATTAATTCACAATATAATATGCTTTTAAAGACAGTTTGAGCTTTAAACTGTTTGTTTATGAGAGAAACCAGAGCTGACACACACTGATGACGAGGACGTGTTAGTAGTGCTCCTACTCTGTGCACTACAGACTCTCTTTCTATATAGCACAGTTCTAATGAAGGAGCAGTGACATGGTGTTACTTAGGTTACAGCCATGTCTTCAGCATTTCCACTTCTTCACAGTCAGCAGTGGAGGATGAACTTCGAAAACACAAAACAGTAAAAAAAAAAGACATTTAAAACAGCTTAATATGTGAAATTTGACTATTGAAGCTAATTCTGATAAAAGTGCATAGGCAGACAGAGCAAGTAGCTAATGCAGTCTTTCTTTTTAATGGTAGATGGTTCCAATAAAAGAAAAGATGAGCAAAAAATATTGTATATAATATACAGTTGTATGTGTGCTGTCATTTATAATTCTTGGACAGAAAACAACGAGTATCTTTAACTGAATGTGAAATTACAGATAGCTGTTTAAATGTTTCTGACATGGTAACAAGGGTAAACTACTTGTATAAGTTGTATAAAATACTTGTTTTGAACATTTGATTACATTTGCACTAATGCGAGGTTTTGTGCTCCTTGGCTTTCTGCGTATTCTTTGGGTTGCTTTTTGTGCGATGTGGTTGAGCAGGTTCTATGAAACTAGTGATTACCATTTTTCTCAGCATCTTCTGTATTTATTACATTAATCTGAAATCTCCTTTTAAACCCAGACCTGTCTATTAATAAAAACAAATGGTAGGGTTTGATAAGGTCAGCCATACATTCACTTGGTATAACATTTTAATGTTATGTAACAATGTTCTTGTTAAAAATGCACATTTCTAATAATCTGGGTACAACTGTGGCTTAGGATTGGGTATTCGTTCCCTGATAGGCGTTGATCATTATTTAACTGACCTGGATATGACAGCAAACACGAAAATGTGCATTTAACTGTAATAAGTTGTCTGTCCTGAGATGCAGGCTGATTTTTCACATGCACATCTGCTTATGTGCGTGTTCACACTGAACATTGTGTGTAGATCCCTGTCATTGTGTGTATGGTATGTGTATAATTTAGGCAGTATGAATCAAATTGCGTAAGTCATCATTACAGTGCTCACCTTGTATCTGCATTTTATTTAAACCTGTGTGACATTGGGAATTTCTAAAACCATGTTAGCTCTTACGTGTTTTCAGTATTGTTGAATAGTTTGTTTTACTCTGCTGAGCACTGTCATTATGTTTATTTGGTATTCGATGCCAGTAAGCTATTAATGTTGTAATGCGTTGAGTTATAGGATTACTGATTAACTATGATTGTAGCAGTTACAGGAGTTTATTTTATTTAACCCAATCATGCCTGAGGTTATTCAACACCAGCCAAGATTATTTATGGATTCACTGAGCACTGTATTGGGAACACCTGTACACCTGATTATTCATACATTTATCTACTAAGCCAATCAACAGTACAATGCATAAAAAGCAATGCAGATACAGATTACAAGCATAAGTTAATAAAGCACAAGTTAACAGAATGGGGCAGAACTGTTATCTCAGTGGTTTTGACTGTGGCATGAATACCAAATGGACAACTTGGAGTATTTTAAGGGTCACAAACTGCTATAACTGCTGATATTCTCGGAATTCAGACACAACAATCTTCTAAATGTTACACTAAAGAAACCCCCACTGAGCATCAGTTGTGTGAATGGTAACACCTTGTTGAGAGAATGGCCAGACTGGTTTGAGCGGACTGAAATCTTATGGTAACTCTGATATCCACTCTGTGCAATTGATCAGAATGCACAACACATCAAACCCCGAGGCACACATTTGGGTTCCAGTTATGCCAAGCAAGAAAATAAATCTGAGATGCACTAGGAACAGACACACCAAAACCAGACCAAAAACAAACCAACGTCGTTTTCTGTCCAAGTAACCAGTAGATGGGAAAAACTTTGTCTGTTCTGACCAATGTCAGGCTTAAAGGTGGTGCCAGTAACATTGAATCCATGGACCCGACACGCCTCGTGTCAACAGTCCACGCTGCTGTTGGTGTTAAAGGTTTGGGGATTTTTCTTGGCACGTTTTGAATCTGCTAATGTAAAACCAATCAGCTCTTGCATGCCACAGCATATTTGAGTGTTGTTGCTCATGGTGGTGCACCATGTCACAAAGCTAAGGTCATCATAAAACTGGCTTCTCTGTCTCTGGATCTGAATCTGGTAGAATACCTTAGGCATGTCGGAAACGGTAGATTTGCAGCATGGCGGCGCACCTGAAAAATCTGCAAGAATTGTGTGATGTAATCATGTCAACATGAAACAGAACCTCAAAGGAATGTTTCCAACCTCTTGTGGAATTCATGCCACAAATAACTGTGTCTGTTTTTAGAGCAAAGGGAAGCCCTGCACAGTATTAGTATAGCATTTCTAGTAAAGTACTTGAAGAATATACAGTATATAAGGTATTGATATTAAATATGCAGTTCATTAGGTCTGCCTGTCTCGTAATTTCTGCTTTAGACTAGGGGTTTCACAGCTAATAATCTTTACTGGTTGACTAGTCATAGGCCTGGGCCATAAAACAATAATGATATGTACCACAATAGACACATTATCAATAGAAATAAGCACCTTGATAATGAAAGGTTTTATTTGTAGACACAAGCAAGCAGCCAATCATTTAACAATTCTATCGTTCAGTTGTACCATTGATGTGAAGATAACAACAAAGCCGTGGGTTTGACAAAAAGATGTATGATAGTCCGTAGAATGAGAGCATTTATCATGTCTCCTGCTTTAGCCCTACCTCTGACATCTGGCCGAGTCACGCATGTAAGCCGCTATATGAAGTAAAATAAACCTATGTTTAATAATCGAGTTATTTTAAGACATTTTGTGTACTGGATAGTTGTGATCTAATAAAAGTTTATTACACCTTGATGTTCTACATCAGTTGTATTTTATTTTGTTAGCTTACAGTTTCCATTTGATCAACTTTTCTAAATAGGTTTTAGATGGTTTATGTTTATTAAATGTTACAGATTTTAGGCTGACATACCTCAAAGCTTTCTGTGATTTTTATTTTTTTTACATTTACATTGCATTTACTAAATACAAGTTTCTTTTATTGCATTTTTACGGTTAGATCAGTTGACCTGATTTTATTTTGTGTGTATCAAGGGGAGATCATTATCATATTCTTATAAATATTTTAAACTTAGTTTTATGACAATTATTGTTTTAATATTACTATCTATGTGCACCTTGATAGGTAGTTCAAAGTTCAAAATAAGGTGGTTAAATGAAAAAAAAAAAAAGTTTAAATTAATCTCCAACTCCACGACTTCTGCATATATACAGTCGAATCCGGTTAATGGTCTGGCTGGTCTGATTAAACATGCCCTATGTCACAAGACGGGGCGTGCTATAATAAACTAAAATAAATTTGATAAAATCAAGTTTTTTGAAACGATCTCCAACACAATGTATAGATACTCAGCATGCCAAGCATAATACTGTAAAAATCAAGTTATTACTAAATTCCAGTCAACATTTGAAGAACTTATCCAGTGTGATCTGACACCTTCTCTTGACGGACTGCACTTAATCAAGAAAGTGGTGGGCGTGGTCACCTCCTGCTGGTTTTGCTCTTGTCAACACAAGATTTCCTGACCTTTGATAAAAGCATAAATTCTCCCAGGGTTGGCAAAAATCCTCCCATATCTTGGTGACCCGCTTTTATCCGCTAGGTGGCGACTTGTGGCTCTCACATTCTTTGGTCCGATTAAGCGGAATTTTGGTCCAAATAAGCGAATAATATTACACTTAGGATATATAATAGGATTTGTTTTGGTATTTTAGGATTTGGTCCGAATAAGCGGCTGTTCCCATTACCCGGTGGTCCAATTAACCGGATTCGACTGCGTCCTTGTATGCGCGCGTGCGTGTGTGTATGCGCACGTGTGTGTGTAAAGTAGAGTTGCTTTAATTATTATCGTCCTGCATCTTTTGTACCCGCATTTCGAATAGTCGACTACAACATCACATGGCCTCTAGTGGATATAATAGTCGACTAGTCTATAGAAACCCCTACGTCGACAGCATTGAATCTGTAACACTGTTTGCTATTTACTGGTAGTATGGGATATGATGTGAATGTTACTCTGTTTAGTTGTATTCACCTCTTGTTTGTTTGCGTATTTAGTCATGACAATTGTAGTAGTGAATTTGCACAGTGTATATGAAACTCTTCTTGTCAGGTTTTAGAAAACTACAGGCTGCATTATTTGGTAAATGCTTTCCTGTTACATTCTGTGAGCTGTTTATTATTACCTGTTATTTGATTACAGTGTTACAACTTTAAAGCTTGCACCAGGGCAGGAAATGAGGACTGTAACTATCAACATTTATATCGAGGTGTTTTTAATGCTGTGTCTGTATGCACGATTGGGCCAGAAACACATTTGAGCAGCACTTGACTGGTCGCATTAGGTGCCATGTGTTGACAGATGGCATGAGTAGGGGTATAAGTGTAGCCATGCTGAATCCTGCCCCGCAACAGAACCTGCTCTCTGTAGGTTGAGGGTAGTTGGCATAGTAAGCCGGAAGCCCCTAGTGCTCAAGGATGGTTTATCTTGTCTTGTTGCTCCTGTGGAGCATGAGTCACTGGGTGTCATGTGTGGATGTTTTTGTTGATTAAATATGTAGTCTTAATTCAAAGTCCTAGTTTTTTAATTCAAAGTGTTTGTTTATTTATTTATTTTAAAAAATGGATTGCACTTAATCTTCAGCTACCAGCGACAGATTTTTTTTTTTGCTGGACCAGTGAAATGATTCAGTGAAACAAAAACGAGGATTTAACTTCATGTATCTTGTAGACAGACTGTTAAATCAGGCTTAATTGATGCCATTTTGAGATCACTGGCATCGGCACACGTGAGGCCGATTACTGAGTGACTCAAACAAAGCGATGAGAACATTCAGAGACGGTGGGCCATTTATTATCAGATAAAAACGTTGTTTGTACTCTAACATGGTTTATTTTGTGCAAGTACACATTTTTTTTCTGCTGATAATGTTGCTAAGTGCAATGAAAAAATGTAATTGTTCATTTTGAAATTAAATAAACATTTTCTCTTTATATTCGTAGTATGTTAATCAACTTTCAGTTCTTTTACCTTTCTTTTTTATTATTATTAGCTTTTTAAGTTGGAGAAAAATGAATGAAAAACAAAATATATATATTTGTAAGAAGCTTGGTATGTCAGCTGCCGATTACAGTGGAACCATGGTTTTCGTCATTCTGGTCGAAAATGCCTGACGATGACCGAAATGCATGCTAAGTGAAGCCATGTTTCCTGTAAGAAATAATGCATATCCAATTAATCAGGACACTCTAAAATATGAACAAAAATACATTTAATAAAGAATAACATACAAAAAACAAGGAGAAATAAACAGTTAGTGCAGATTTTATAACTACATATAATGTACAATTTGTAACTCAAATACTTGAAATGTATCATACCTAAGGTCATTTTAGTAATGCCATTAAATAAATTAAGAAATGTACCAACTCTTTTGGCCAGTGTATTTTTTTTTAAAATAATATCACATTATTGTTCCAAAAAATTTCAAAGATGTTTCATTTTAAAGACTTTTATTATTCTCCCTGCTTTCTCAGTAGTATTAAATTGTAAAGGCCTAGGGAGTAGCAGAAAAAAAATTGAACAGAATCTAATCTAATTAAAAGTTAGAGACTCACTGCAGACCCAGAACTGACAGCAGTCAGTCAAACACGGTACAGTACCGAACCATTTCATGCTGGTGATTTTTGCTATTTTAGAGGTCAGACGTCTAGTACGACACACCAGCATTCCACACATACTGCATTTAGCATTTTCTCTGAAAGTAATGCTGAACTTTTGATTTGATTTTACACTAATGCTATAGCAAATTGTACCAAGACAAATCTACATGATAATATATGTGACCACATAGTTTGGAAGTAGATGCTCCCTTAGTATGGTGTGTTTTTGCACTCCTCGTGGTTGTGTGTTTAAAAGCACAAGTCTTTCTGAACCAATAAGTTGACTTAATTCTATTTTCCTAACAGGTACACATGAACAAATATTTCAGTTAAACCAACAGCCAGTAGTAGCGAGTTGCAGACTGAAGATGTTGTGTGCTCTTGGTAAGATGTTGAATGGAATGTGGATCGATAATTTGATTGGCCCTGTCCGTCTAATGTCTGATGAATGAATGATGCCAGTATAGGGTTGGATCGGCTCCATCTGTAATGTAGCATACCTAACCACAATTTTCATGGCCAGGGTTGTGGGTCTTCAAGTCTGTCCCTTAATTAATTGTAATTTCATCATAGGGCTGGGTAGTGACCTCCCCTCCCATTTGTTACTTCGTGATAAGTTGGAAGCCACAGCCAGGAGCTGAAATTGAATTCCTGCAGTGGTTGGCTACCATGTAAAACTGCTGTGCTAGCCGAGCAGTGTGTACAAATTCTACAAATGCAAAGTCATAAACCACAAAGCCAAATTAAACTTAAAATGACGTGTGACTGGTCACAAAGTTAAGTGACTTATACAGAAATCCTAATACATTTAATCTATGTGAAAAATCTACACTTTAAGGCAAAAAAAAATGCATCAAGTAGGACATGCTCAGCATCTGCTCCTGTCAGGCCCCTCATGTGGCTGAGCATGTGACTTTGTTTTTGTGAATACTGCTGGGCCACAGTAGGGAGAACTAACTCTTCATACTCCAGCAAAGAAAAGAGACAATGTCTGGAGGGACACTTCACGTCTTTCTTGCTCTCATAGTTAGCAACTTGTTTTTGAGAAACACATTTTTAAATCTGATTTGACTCCTCCCACACTGGTGTGCAAATGGTGTCAGATTACCATTTAGCCTGTTAGCATTTTAAAGTGCATACCTGATTACTGTGCAGCAGTCAAATTTCTTTTTTCTGATGATCCTAGGAGCGACACGATGCTGGATCCGCAGGCTAAGTAGCACCGTGGAGCTTTTTCAAGCTGAGTGATGGGGAACATAGCCACCAAGTTTCGCAAGGCGCTGATCAATGGAGATGAGGTGCTGGCTTACCAGCTCTATGAGGGCAACCCTCAGTTTAAAGAGTCATTGGACCCCAACACCTCATATGGGGAACCATACCAGCATAACACCCCACTCCACTACGCTGCTAGACACGCCATGACACGGATACTCAGGTAATGCGCTATTACTTTATTACCCTGCAAGCTTTAGATTTAGGCTTTCATACTTTGTGGAATTTGAACAGATAATTTTTTTAGCCTGATAAGTATCAACACCTCTTTTTCGGCTGTCCTCAGAAATCTCATTTGTTTGTGCCTGTACAACTCATGTTGTGAAAATCAGACATTGCTAGAACCATCTATTGATCCACTATCCTCTGCTTAATCCACACGGGATCGCGGGCCAGCCGGTGCCCACTCAGAAATTCTGGCGGCAAGGGCAGGGACAACCCTAGATGGGGCGCCATCCATTGTGGGCATTCACACACTAAAGGCCACTTTAGAGACACCAGTTAACCTAACTCTTTAGACTGAGAAAGGAAACTGGAGTATCCGGAGTAAACCCACACAGACACGGTGAGGACCTAGACCGCTCCACCTTGGGATTGAACCTGGAACCTTCTTAATGCAAGGCAGCGGCACTACCCACCGATCCACTGTGCTGGAACCATTGCTAGAACCTTTTACTTTAAGTACAACAGGGCACCCACTCACACGACATCAGTATCCATGCAAGTGATAACGACTGATCACTCATGCTATTTCTATCATGTCTTTGTACTTTGGTCAAGCCAGCGATGGTTCCACTGCAGTTTGCTTATCAGCCAGGCATTGGTGTTGATGATGTCATCTACCTCTCTCACCTTGATAAAACAGAAAGCACAATGAGGATCATGTTCTTTGATCTTTTAAGTGCTTTCAATACCATTCAAACCCCATTCTTCTGAACAGTAAGATGGAGGGGTGCAGGGGGCCACAGCATGGACTTTGGATTATTTCACGGACAAACCACAGTGTGTGTGCCTTAAGGACTGTATAGGGGACTGTCCTAGCTCATTTACTTTTCATGCCCTAGACTTCTGACTTCACTCACAACACAGAAACCTGCCAAGTTTGATGGCCAAGCATTATGCATTCTCCTTCATCTGCGGTTGCTCAAAGAGGAACCTTCCTTCCTTGCTACTGCTGGCAGAATGTACTGTACATTGAACTTCTGTGTTCAGTGTAACCACTAATGATACTTTTGCGCATCAATACATACCGTGTTACCGATATTAGCCATCCAATGCGCAATATGTTATGTGCAATAACTTAATTATACGTTTGTATATTGTGTATAGCACTTTAGCTACATGTTTTATATGAGTGTAAACTATTTATTCCATTCTCCTATCTTGTTGCTGTAACATGACAAATTTCCCCTTGTGGGATAATAATAAAATTCTTATCTTAAGAGCTTATCTATACGTTACATTGTGATTGTGCCCTTGTCAAAGGCCATTTACCCTTCTGAGACAGCAGCATTATTGCAGAAGAGCAAATTGAGATCTTAGAACAATATAGGCCGCCTTCAAGACATCACCTTTGCTGCTTGTAGCTTTAACTTTGTTTTGGAATGAATTACAGGCCTGAAATGCAGGAATGAATCCTTATAACAAGTAAATTTAAGTTAAATTGACAAAAAATGAAATATATCAGATGATCATACTGTATACGATGTAAAGTTCTGTAAGCAACGCTGAATTAAAGTTAACCTATATATATATATATGGGTTAACCATACAATCGCAGCCGACTCACGGTCACTTGATGAATCATTGATCTCCACATTTCTGTCTTTCATGGATGTGATCCATGAAGTATTTCGTTTTTGTATGTATATGTATTTTTTTTTAGGGTTTTTTTTATACTTTCCCAATCTTTTCTGCTTTGGGATTGTACATGCCTTTGCCAATTGAGGACAAAACTGTTTATGATATGTGGGGGGAGAAATAAAAAAAACCCATCTCTGCAACACACAGCTGGTGAGAAGACATTAATAATAATGGGGTAGTGTGAGCACAGATGTGGCGAAGCAGTTTGTTTTTCAGAAACCAGTATGAATCAGGGTTAGGGTAATTTTCAGTGCTGCTTAATAAAAAATGTTCAGTTAACTGTAGGTATGTGTAAAGGGGGTGTCAACAACATTTGGACAGCAAATTCTTATCACCTATGTGGGTGCACACAGTTTTGTACGAGTGTGGTCACAGTGCAGACGCAGGAGAATATGGCATAATTACAGGCTATTGTTCTTAGTCTGTTGTTGATGTCAAAGCAAAGTGGAAGGAAGGAACTGCCTACGTACTAAGCTGTAAACATTAATCTGGAAATGCAATAGATCCATTGTTGTTCCAATGCTTCAGTTACATTTCACTTCTGTGATGCAGCTTATTTACTTCTCAGAATACTGCCAGTAAAACCAAGTATCCAATTTTTTAGCCTGAGCCAAAATTTTAAGATTTTTTGGCTTCCAAGTCTTTTTTTACCAGTCTGTAAAGCATTTCGTTAATACCCAATGAATGAATATAATAAATATGAAAAATGCTTCTAAACCATTTAACATTATCAAGCAGTGTTTAGGATGCATGTGATAAAGGTCTGGAATAGCATTAGCAGTGGTAATACTCGTTTGTGGATGTCTGTGTGTCACAAGATGTTATTACATAAATATCCAGTCAAGACTTCTGAACTGAACAGATATTTTTTCTGCAGTTTTACGGCTTCAATCTTAAATGGTCATATAGAAAATGCACCGTCATCTAGTAACTATGTCATTAACTTTATAAGTGATAACATCTGTTGTACAAATCCAGCAATCCTTACAGTATGCAAAAATATGCATCTAGGTGTGTAGAGAGAGAGGAGAGAGAGACACAGTGTGCTAGTCAAATTAAACAGTATTTGATACACTGCCGATTTTGCTGTTTTTTTTCACCAGTGAAGAATGGAGAGGTCTGTAATTTGTATCATAGATACACGTCAACTGTGAGGATAAGAATCTAAAAAAATAACCAAGAAAATCACATTGCATTATTGCTAATACATTTTATTGCATGAAATAACTATTTGCTCACCTACCAACCAGCAAGAATTCTGGCTTTCACGGACCTGTTAGCTTTTCTTGAAGAAGCCCTCCTATTCTTCACTAATTACCTGTATTAATTACGCCTGTTGAAGTTGTTACCTGTATAAAAGACACCTGTACACACACCCAATCAATCAGACTCTAACCTCTTTAAGATCCCCAAGAGATCCACCAAAGAGCAGTCTAAGGAAAATATGGACAAAATTGTAGACCTGCACAAGGCTGGGGTGGTCTACAGGACAATAGGCACACAGCTTGGTGAGAAAGCAACTGTTGGACGGAAGAAACAAGGCCAATCTTCCTCGGCCTACCGCGCCATGCATGATCTCACCTTGTGGGGTTACGATGATTCTGAGAGAGGCCAGGAATCATTCCAGAACTACACAGGAGGACCTGGTCAGTGACCTGAAGAGAGCTGCTTCTCAATGGGATTGAAATCTGGGGAGCTTCCTGACCATGGACCCATATTCTTTTTCGGTTAGCACTTTTGCTTTGTAACATGATGCCCCATCTTGCTGGGAAAGCATTGTTCATCTCCAATTGCTCCTGGGTCATTGGGAGAAGTTGCTCTTGGAGGACATTATGATACCATTCCTTATTCATGGCAGTCTTCTTGGTGTTCAGCGAACCCACCTGGATGAGAAGGAACAACACGCATGATACAAACTTTTAAGCATTTTTAAAAAATGAACATTTAAGCCTCCCATGGAGGATGGGCCCCCTTTTCAGTCTTGGTTCTCACAAGGTTTCATCCTACTACTTGCTTGCTCAATTTGGGATTGGCCTTTTAAGATAAGATAATATAAGATTGTAAAGCTGCTTTGTGACAATGCTCCATTGTAAAAAGTGCTATTTAAATAAATTTGAATTAAACATGAATGGTCTAAGGATGCTTCACTGTTGGCATGATACAGAAGTCATGGTAGCGCTCAGATTTTCTTGGAGAGAAGTGGCTAACCTTCTTCGACACCAAGCCATCCTCCAAAAGCCTTTGTCTCACTGTGCGTTCAGATTCCCCAATCTCATAGCTACATCCTCTTTTGGTGACTGTCCTGACCCTTGCTTGACTTTCTTGGCTGCTCTGAAGCCTTCTTCACTG
The DNA here is from genome assembly GCA_034779995.1 of Parotocinclus haroldoi. Classification (NCBI taxonomy): domain Eukaryota; kingdom Metazoa; phylum Chordata; class Actinopteri; order Siluriformes; family Loricariidae; genus Parotocinclus; species Parotocinclus haroldoi. The sequence continues at coordinate 22,121 of JAUZST010058430.1, forward strand.
AAATTGAACCACTCTACTTGAAGTTCTTGATGAATCAATAATAGCTTGATCAGGGTGCTGTCTTTATAAGCACAATTGTACTTGTCTGTGAAACACTTTTGATGCAAGGCAATGATGATATGTTGAAAATATCTTTCCTTGCAGGTAACCGATGTTAACAGGAGAACACTTAAAAGCCCCACTACCCTTTTAGAGCAACCAGTGTGCAGTGTGATATAAACTGTCTTGTCCTCATTAACCTTTTCCTTAATTAACCTTAACTGTTAACCTTAATGAGATCATCACTGAAATTATTTTACTTTGCAGTTCATTTCAAGCCAAGCCATGTGATCACACTTTACTATCTAAAGTTCATACAAAGTGCCACCACAAATCTTTGCCACTTTTGGCCAGGACTGTATACATGTAGCTTTGACATGACCTTGAGTATATACATAACCTTGTTGAATGGCTATTGATTCTTAAGAGCAACGTCAACTAAACTAAACTAAAACATTCTACCCTATACTAAAGCTGACTACCCTTCGTGTCTGGTTTATGTTATGTTCATAATGTATGCCTTTTGAAACTTGGCTGCCAGAAATGCATAAATAAATCAGATGGTAATGCTAAAAGATGGAAGCGAAAAAACTACTCTGGGCATTATCTCACATAAAATCGTAACCAATCTGATTGACTGCTCTAGCAGAGCTTCAAGTAGGTAAAACCAGCAATTAAAAATAATTTTACCATTTTAAGTTGTTACCATTTTTTAATACTTTAGAATACCGTGTCACCTTACTAACATACTTTTTTCCATATTCAAATGAAGCGTGATAAGTTTCACAAAAGCCAGAAGTTGCAAATCGCATTCAGTTATGAAATGGCCTTGGGTATCTTTTTTTTAAAAGAAGTCACCTCACTTTCAGAAAGGCTGAGTTGAATGCCAAAAAAGGAGGGACGGTAAAAGTTAATCAGAACTTTTGATCTGAGGTTTTTACAATACTATAAGCAAGCTTTTTGGCAAAGTTCCTTTGCGTATACAGTGTCTTTGTATATCTTTTGGTCCAAGTATTGTGTAAGTGTGTGAGAATGTAATAGTTCTACGCAATACTTCAGCATATACCAGTCAGCCATAATGTTGAAACCCTTGACAGGTGAAGTAAATGATGGGACAGCGGGATGCTCTGGGCAGTCTTCTGTTGTACACCACCTATAAAAACACTGTTGCAGACAAAGGCCTCCTTCCTGACTGTAAAACAAAGTGCTCAGGAAAGGTTTGAGGATCATAACGAAATAGCTCAAGGTGTTGACATGACCTTCAAAGTGCAAACATCTGAGCTTGTGGAGCTTGCTTAGAAATGGCTTCCTCTTTGCACTGTAGAGTTTGGCAATGGCGGATGGCACGGTGGATTGTGCTCACTGACAATGCTTTCTGGAAGTATTCCTGAGCCCATTCTGTTATTTCCTTGACAGTGGCATTCCTGTTTGAGGTG
>JAUZST010058441.1:0-23593 GCA_034779995.1 Parotocinclus haroldoi
ACACACACACACACACACACACACACACACACACACACACACACACACACACACACACACACACACACACTTTGTTTCAGAAACAAAGGTAAACCCTAGTAAGTAATGGGTGGGGGGCCTAACTTTTTAGGATATGTCCAGAACATTGCCAGCATCTTGAAAGCTTCCATATTGTACCTTTCCAATGGGAAGGTGGAAGCTTATGAAAGAAAACCAGCATGATGCAGCCAGACTATAGCCATTACCTTTAACAAAAACATCAAATATATCAATTTCGCACAACACTGGAGTTAAATATACACATTAGAAAGCTTTTTTTTTAAAATTATTTGACCAACGTCCAGAGTTAGAAGACAGGTTCTTCATTTCCTATTATAAGGTATTATCCCTTTAAAGACCCTGTCATCAAAGCAAACGCACGTCGATTGGACGGTTGTTAAACAGAGTTTACCTGTATATAGAAAGTGCACAGTCCTCAGGATAAAGCTTACAGAATTACACCTTTGTAACCTGTCAAATACAATCATCATCTTACGGGTCACCACAAAACACTAACAATAAAAAGCGCTCTGACAACGTTTTGCTAAGGCTTATAAACTGAGCTGAATTGTGAGTTCATATATGGGTTCCAGATCAGTGCATGCACATGGGGGTGGAGTGTCTTTGGGTTTCCAATAAGGGTGTAACAAAACATTTGTTATGGATGAATTTAATTACATGATACACTATCATATTTGTACAGGTACAACCTCATCAATTTACAATGAATATGTCAGCGTAATACCTCCATAAACAGGGGACTAAACTGTACACCGATCCAAAATATCAGCCGAAATGTTTTGTTACTTTGCTAATAACGTAAACAATTGCTTTGTAACTACCATTGCTTCCTGATGTAATGGCAGGTGAAACCTGATTCAGCCAGTCCATTTATATATGTATGTATACATAAAACATATAGAAACATCAAATGTTTCTCTTTGACTAAAGTGAGCTCTTGAGGGGATTTAAGATGGCACAAGGTGGCACTCCCAGCAAAGTACAGAATCCAAGGTTCATACTATTGAGTAGAGCCATAAATCAAAAGCTGTAATCATCCCTATGGAGCAAGCTATTTGTTTTGCCCTTTCAGGATCGGCACTTAAGCAGCTGCAGGATAAGTAGCTGCAGCGGCTTGTGGTTTTTCTTCACTTCGGCAACAGTAATTGTAACTGTAAACAAGTTAGCATATTTGATGCAGTAAGACTGGTATCTGGCATACCGACACCATTCGGTCTACCACCCTCTACCCAACATTGTTGAAGTTTTCCTAGGCAGAAAATTTAAATCAAGGATGATTTTGGTTGTTCCAGCTCAAGTATATTGTATCCGCTTCCCATAACAAGAGCTTGACTACCCTCGGAGATAGAGCTATTAACTATTAAGCTAAGTTACTTTTTCCATGCTGGTGTTGGACAATATATACCTACACTATATATATATAGTGTACTATATCTGTGTAACTTTATATATATATATATTTTTTGTTTGTTTGTTTGTTTTTTGATGAGATGTAGAGGGGGAAATGTCAGTCTCTAGTGGTTAAATCAGTTGAAGAAACAAGCAGAACGTAAACATGAAAAGACTCTGGAAACTAGGACATGTGGTGGACAGGTGAGGTACTGCTGTGAGGCACATGGCTCTGTATAGTGTGTACGTGGACTATGCCAAGCTAATAATCGTATACTAATTTAGCACGGCAACCCCATCAAAGCACTCTTAAAAGTGTTTTGATATTCATGTCACTATCCCTATTGATCGCTGAACAGCAAGATCAAGTGACTCATTGTCTTGAGAACGGTCGTATCAGTGAGCATGCAACAACATAATGGAAAACAATGAGATATTGCTCTCATTCCTCAACGTTTCTTCCTGTGTCTGTTTCTCATCCATTGCACCACTCAATCATTGACTCATTCGCAATCTCATTCCCTTATCAGAATAAATGGCTCATTCACATGCAGTCTGCTTTATGCCAGCATCCCACAATTCAGTCAAATGACTTATTCCTGCTCTAAACAAAGTGATGAGTAAAGCACAACAGAGCTGCAGCTAACTGATCATCGTTGGTATAATGATACTCATCACTCAATTTAGGATTTACTAATCTAAAACAAGAGAATAAATTGTACCGTCTGAACCAACCAATGGTCAAGTTATAAGGACATGGCATCGCCACGAGCTGGTGTCATCAACAGCTTGAGGTGCTATTTATGGTCGATTAGTGATGGTAAGTATCAATGGTATTAGTATCAAGATGCTTTAGAAGACTTCTGGGAGGACTTTCCAATAGATTTTGGACTGCAGGATCCTATGCCATTCAGCCACTGCACCATTGATGCTATTGAGCACTGATATAGGATGGAAATACTGTAGGGTATTCGGTACCATAGTCACCATACTCTTTTGATGCTAGAGCTATGTAAATATAAGGCGTGCAAATAATTTGTAAATTCCACAGAGATTATGTTGAAAACACGCGTGGAACCCTGAACTGTTACACACGTGCTATTCTGTAATATCTGGAAATTCGGAAGAATCACAGATAATACAGTAATGTATTGTTACGATTATGAGTGTGGTGAAGCCAACACTTGAGAATGGTATGATGATCCTGATACTTTCATTTGACAAAATAATACACTTTGTATACACTCAGACAAAGTATTTTTAAAAAAACGCAGAAGATCAGCCAGATAAAACAAAGACTAAATGAGAGAATATACAGGTGGTGGTGGTGGTGTGGAGGGAGCAAATAAGGCACTACTACCTACAATAGGACAGTACATACACTTAAGAATACCATGTACAGCTTGGTACAAATAATTAATGGAAAGCTATTCATTAACAACAACTTGAACAACAAAGTCAACTAAGTCAGAGGAGTCTCTAGTCCAAACATGAGCTAACAAGCAAGCGAGCATATGACCACGTTTAAACCCCTGCTTACCCGTTTGGTCCAAATGGTCTGCCTTGAGGAAGGTGCAAAAAAAAGCCCCTATACTCACGATTCTAAGAATTACAATTGTCCCCAGTTCCTGCGGTGTGAACCCACGAGAAAGGCGGCACTGTTCTGACTATACTACTACTGACTGCCCTATAAAAAAGTTCCTCCGGTGCAAAAGTGTCTTTACAGTTCACTAGTTCACTTACTCTATCAGCACAGAAATTTATCAGACTCACAGGCTGTTGGAAAGGTGGCATTCCATTGTCAGTGCTCTCTGTCAAGTTCATCCATAAGAGCCAATCGACTGCCAGTCTTTGTCTATAGCAATTCCAGGACAAAATGCATATATTTCCAGACCAGTGTGTGGCTGAAGTATACAGAGTGGCCACTAATCAGAGTGAGTGCCTACTTCATACATTTGGCCATGCAGCTTACGTCAGAATTATAGTGATGAAATTCTAAGGCCATCATATCTGAGAAGAATAAAGATAAATGAAGTAGTGAAAGGGAGTGAGTCAGCAATTGAGTAAGCCTGTAGATCCTGAAATGGAAAGAACGTAGAAAGATGCAGCAAAAGAGAAGCACGTCAGTATAGCCGGCCTGTAACATTCAGTCATGGGAAGCTTTGTACAATCATCCACCCACACAGAAATACAAAGTTAGCGAGAGCAAGAGAAATTGATAGAGCGGGAAATAGTGACAGGGTAAGAGAGGGAAAAGAGAGGTGTCATGGCGCTGTTGTATTCGACATGCTACGGATATCGGATATGAGGAGGAGAAAGGGCGGGGGTGGAGGGATCATTAACATCGACATGACCATCTCTGACACAACACCATCACACCATAATTATTGGTACGCTCAATATTCCTTTTGCCTTTAACCCTCAGTGAGAGGCAAACGAGGCAAAGAAAGGCAACGGCGGCAACATCGGGCTCGCAAACAAACAAGACAACCACGTGGAGCTACATGGACATGCATATCGGCGTGCCACTGATTACGGGCTTCGACCCTGAATCTTCATCTTTAACTCCACCATCACCTTGTGCACACAATAGCCCACAATTACGCCATCACTCGCAATCTAGAACAAATGCTTTTTTGCCCCTGTTGCACTCACTGTTGCTTTTATTTGGGTTGTAAAAGAAAGATTAAAAGCTTATAGCCACCCTGAATTAATAATGCTCGTGGCAAACATGCAAAACTTTTTCTATTAAACTCAAGCTAGTCTGCCGTTTGTGAACCCAGTCTCCGGAAAGATCACAAACATTGCCACAGGCATGGTGAGAAGAGGAGATCAATCCACACATCTTGGTATTGACTGACTGAATGATGACTTCAGATTGATTATGGCACAGCCAGAGACGATCCCTCACTTAAATCAAGTTGTATAATGATTAAAAAGGATTAGTGCATGCTTGCCAGTCCAAGAGGTGTGAAGCATAGAATTCTGTAAAGCACTTAATTGGCTTATCTGAAGACCGAATACTCATTAAACCCACACAACGTGTGCTTTAATCTCAGAGACGAAATTAGTACTGGTATTGTTTTCATATATGGCATAAGATGGAAATCGCTCAGATGTAAAAAAAAAGGATGGAAGCAGCACATTCAAACACCCATATAGTGATGATTAACAAACTGCAGCCTCACCTAGCAGTTCCGATTTATGCTCATTGACAAAACTAACATAACAAGAAGGAGTTGTTGGAATCAAATGACACCTTATATGTAAGAATGTAAAATATGTTAGTGATTGCTATTATAATATTAGCGTGAAAGGATACTTCATTGGGAAAAACGGTACAAATGAAACAAGGCTCTAGTACATTATTGGGCAGCTTCTAGCCTGGATACAAGATGAGATACAGTTGGACATGGAGAAAAACAGCTTCTCTATGGTTTCCTGAAGCTCATTTTGTCCACAGATGTTGCAGCTGGGCCTGTAGACCCTGTAAACTTGTAGCTTGCCAAATCTGGTCTCCCACCTGGTCCCATAAATGCTCGATTAGTGATAAATCTGGAAACTGGGCAAACCAAGGAAGTGTTACAATCTGGCAGAGGCATTCATGGGAAGCCCTTGCTGTGCTGGGGCGAGCAAAATAAAAATGCAGTTGGAAGCCCTGAAATGAGAGGTAACACGGCTACAGATGTCCTGCACACATCGCTGATCTGTTTGAGTCCCTCACATCACTACAAGGGGTGACCGATTGTCACCAAATAAGATAAATAAGATAATATTCTTTCATGAACAAACTGCCAATCTGTCAATGTGCACTGTAACAGCAAATATTCTTTCCATAAGCCCCTGAAAATGGCCCAGGCAGATACAGGGAGGTGTAGTGAAGGTGCCACCTGTGTCTTGATGATGGACAACAAAACTGTGGGAGCTGCTTGTGCTTGCCCATAGATCAAACGAAGACCTTCTCCTGGTTGTATGTTTGGGCCACCCAGAGCCTGTTCGCTGTGTGTGTGTGTGTGTGTGTGTGTGTGTGTGTGTGTGTGTGTGTGTGTGTGTGTGTGTGTGTGTGTGTGTGTGTGTGCGTGCACCCATCGTAGATGCTGGATGCCAATTAGTCAAAACCACCATCCTGGTTCTCTCAGTCCAACGATGTGTCTCGTATCAAAGTCTGTCATCTGGTCTTTTAGTGAGTCATAGAGGCATGTCTAGTAGTCAACGTTCTCTCATCAAGAGGTACACACCCAAAAGAAATCTCTGACATACTTTTCATAGACAGCAGAAGAAGAAATCTTGTGGCAAGACCCAGTGCCTAATCAGAGCACACCTGTAGTCATTTAGATATCCGCCTCACATATGTGAGTTTTGCAGCAATCCAACATTTCTATATGTGGTTTTTTTTTTTTTTTCAATGAGTGTAAAAAACCTTAGACTTTTTAAATAGCCGACTTTGTCTTATCATCACAGCCCCAAAAATTACCCAAAACCAACGTGACCTGCTATTGAATCGTTACCATGGACTTATCAAGCAATGACGAGCAATGTCACCCCTAAATCCCACAGGCTTCACTGCATTATTTTGGATAACATGCTCATCCACACTCCTCTCAAAGACAATGAACCAGTGTCAGGCCTGATTGACAGCCCAATTAATCTGCCACTCTTTAATCTTGAGTACGAGTCATGCGGGCGTAATCAGGCAGGCACAGATATTCTCCAAAAACACTCGGCAAGCTCAATTTTCACAGGCTCATCTATTCACCACGCGTGTTAAAGATAAACTTATAAATGCATTAATGCGGTATGTCATTCGCCCATACACTGAGGAAAGGTTGTAAAGCAAATGCGTTGTAACAGAAAGCAGAAAAAGCAGCTCACAAAGCTGGAGTGGCAAATATTTAGTGTGACACTTGATCAACAGCAGCATCTGGCAGCTTCAACACGATGCCAAGTTGACCCAATCCAAAGAAGCTTAATCAGGAATGGTCTTTTAGGAAGGGTAGTTGCCAAGAAACCAATTTTTCAGAAAAGGAACTAGGTGAAAATGCTACGATATGCTAAAACTCAGACTGCTACGCTAAAAATTCAAACAAGGAGTGATGAATCATGGACAGTATGAAAACCTCGCTTACTACTGCCTTACTACTGAATTTTTTCTTTTCCTAAGAACCCATTTATTACGAATGTATTACTGTTTGAATGACATAAAAAGTGATCTGGCTATTCAGACCTGCATCGCTGCATTTTAAACAAGGGTCTGAGTTGACTACTCACTACTGTAGTGCAGAATCAAGCCCAAAACCGGGAGTCAAAGTGGAGACCAAAACATTTAGTCAAGACTGAGACTAGAGCAGCCGAGACCATATTAAGGTTTTTTTTTCATCGTTCAAAAATAAAAAGAAAACAATAGAAAGGATATGTTTGTAATCACTTTACATCCATTATCATTGTTTATATATGATGATATAACATTAAATAATATTAAACTAAAGGTATTATTAATTATTATTATTATTATTATTATTATTATTATTATTATATTATAGTCTAAGGCATTGTAACTTAAGGAAGCAAATGATGGTGATGTTCCTGTTTCTGTTCTTCTCTCAAAAATAACCAGAAGTCACTACTTAAAGTCAACTGAGCATAGCCAAACAACATCTATTCTATCCATTTGTATGAATAATGGTGAAAACATAATAATAACATTTCAATCTGATCTCAAACAAAAACCATCCTAAACTATAAGTAAAGCGAGCAGGTAAAAAAGTACACTTACAATCTTAACATCAGATTACATAAAATCTAACGTTTGAAACATTAAAATACATTACATTACATTTCCAGCATTTAGCAGACGCCCTTATCCAGAGGGACTTACAAGTGATACAGTCTTACAATCCAAGCAATTGTGGGTTAAGGGTCCTGCTCAAGGACCAAACTGTGGCAGTTTGGCAGAGGTGGGATTTGAACCCTGGACCTTCTGGTCCACAGTCCAGTATCTTAACCACTAGGCTACCATAGTCCCATTTAGCATAAATACGACATGTTCATTGATTAGAGGAAGGACTGATTTCACTTAATTGAATGGATTGTTGATCTTCAATAGAGATAGAATAAAGTTCAGTTTAACATTACAATTAACATTACAGTTGCATTAGTCTATGCACTGGACTTTCAGTCCATCTTACTCTGAGACTAAGACACGGCCGAGGCCAAATGAGGTCCAAGAGTCCGAGACAAGACGAGAGGCCCAGACTAGTACTACAACACTACTGTTGACTGAAATTGCCTTTTTACTGGCTGGTTTGAAAAATGACCAACGTTAGAGCAGTATGCATATGCTGCATGTGCAAAAGACTTGTAACACCATATAATTACTTATATAGCATTTGATCTTTTCCTACCTCTACACACTGGGCTGAATATGGATCTGGCTTTTTGCATCTTATTAGAAGCATGAAGAAAGGCAGCAAATGAAAGAACTCCCAAAGGCAAGGCAAGGCAAAAGAGCTCACGCTAATGCCTGGCACCATCATGAATCCTCACTCGATGCAGATTCAAAAGGCAGAAGTGGGGGAAAAGTGGAGGGGAAAAAAGGCTGAGGGAATGTAATTGAACTGCCATGAATAATTAGCATCACCTTGCCCCTACATCAGCTACACAGAGCACTTTGTGGAAAAAAGGAGGTACTTTTTCTTTTAAACCAAATGCATCATTTTACCAGCCGACTGACTTTACGTCATGTGTGTTTATGAGCCTTAAATTGCTTTTAGTGGGGGGATAAAAGTCTGTATAATAATGGCTCTCATTTGGTTCTAAATGTACGTCGTAGGTAAACAGGAGTCCATGAGATTTTGGTAAGGATGAATAAAAATAAGAGTGAAAATAAAAAAGACAACGACATTTCGATGAGGCTATACAGCGTTCCAGCCGGAGTTTGTATGATGGATGAGTCACAGGAAGCCTGAACAGAAATCATATTCTATTTATAATTAGACTAAGACGTCGACGGTGAGAAAACGCTAAACAAGTACCTTATTATTTGCAGTTCACACCTACTAAACCGATTATCTTAAACACTTACTGGCTACCTTATTAGATATATCTTCCTAGTACCAGATTGGAATCGACTTGTGTGTGTATGGATATAAACGTGTGTGTCGCTGAGATGGCCATTGATGCCGATAGCGACGTTAAAGAAGCCAAATAAACAAACAGAGATTTTGGATCATATTGATATGAAAGCATCACGCAGTGGCTTCACACACTGTTTCTACCCATGATTTCATTTGTAAACACTTGCTAAATACAAATAATGTGAATATGGTCCATTTTTGACCTTAAACCTTAAAGGGTAGGGATGTAGATCGACCGATAAATCGAGAGCCTTATGGCTTAGCTCATTCTTTACCACAACAGACCGGTACAGAGTCCGCATCGCTGCTGATCTCCCGCTCCATCTTACCATCCCTCGTGAACAAGACCCCGAGATACTTCAACTCCTCCATTGAGGCAAGAGCACGTCTCTGACCCAGAGAGGACTTTCCACCCTTTTACGACTAAGAACCATGGCCTCAGACTTGGAGGTCCTGATTTTCACCCCGATGTAGACACAGTTATTAAAATGCATGCCGAACTCCCAAACCCCACGATACATTAAAACATTCACAACCCAGAAAAACACAGTCAAGGCAACCGATTCCACAAACCTGCTGCTGACTGTTTCAACCTGCTTTTTGAGAGGCAGAAAAACCCCATCAAACCAGCCGATTCTATTTGCCTGAATGCACTTACGTTTAATTACGTTAATTATAAAATGCATTTGCATGAGAAAACGCATGCTGTAAAGAATGCACTCTATATATAACTAAATTAAGACATTTTACTAATGTAAACGTTATCCTTTATTTCTAGAACCTGCCACACAGCCAATCTGAGATAAAGGTTTTATACCCACATCTCACATCTCTCATTCGATTCCAGACCACATTCATCAAAGAATGCATATCAGGAGCAGAATACATACATAAATGAAAGCAACACAGACCAAAATACATACAGACGTAGGCTGAGGCTGCACAGCATGGCCTCCACAGCACTGGAGTCTTTAATAATACAGTGGAGCGAACGCATTTCAAAGTGTTTCTTCAAGCGCCTCCGTCGCAAACTCCCCATTATCCCATCTGTCTCATCCCCGGCACAAAATGTCACTTTGTCAATAAACTGGTGAAAGTAATAAATAAACAATAAACCTGGACACTTAATCGTCAAAGAGATAGTATAAGCTTATAAGCATGTCAAAATGGAGTTCTTATTTTCCACACATGGCTGTTTATATATAAATATATAAATTTACGGGACACCCCAAAATTAAATATCAAATAATGAAATATCTCTTAAAATATAGCTTTTTGTGAGCAGTGTGTGTATATATATATATGTGTGTGTGTGTGTGTGTGTGTGTGTGTGTGTGTTTATACACTTTAACTGTTTTTAGTATTAAAGTACTGTAGAAAATCAGAAAAAAAAACATTGACAGGCTGCAGTGAAAAAAAAAACTAGGCTACAGTGGTAAGTGTGACATCTCTTTAAACATTTAGACCTAAGACTTTTGCACAGTATTGGAATATATACGCTCACTTTATTAGGTACACCTGGCTAGTGTCAGGGGGGAACCCCTTTAGCCTTCAGACTGCATTAATTCTTCATTGCATACATTCAACAAGGTGCTGGAAACATTCCTTCGAGATTCTCCATATTGACATGATAGCCTCAAGCAGTTCCTGCAGATTTCTCAGTTCATCCTTCACATCCACGAGGCGATCTCCTGTTCCAGGTGCTCCTATGGGATTGAGGTCTGGTGATGGTGGAGGATTTGAGTAGAGTGAACTCATTGTTATGCTCGACCAGTTTGTGATGATTTTGAGATTTTTAATAAGCTGCATTATTCAGCTGGAATTAACCATCAGAAGATGCAGTCAAAAAGTAATGGATATGGTCAGCAACAATACTGAGCAATAGACTGTGGCATTTAAACGCATGTTAAGGGGACCAAAGAAAATATACCCCATATCATTACACCACAAACTTCAGATGATAAACAGTAGGCCAAAAAAAATCTAACTTTCCCAATTTTTGTAAGCTTATGTGAGTTGTAGCCTCAGCTGCCTGTTCTTAGCTGCCTTGTCCACGCTACACAGGAACGACAGCTTGGACGATCTCAGAATCTCCAGTACCACGCAGCCAGTGATGAAGGAATGCCAGAAAAGGGGTAAGGAAGTAAACAAATCTGCCATTAGTGTTTCTCCACAGTCCTATTCTTCACTGATTTTCTCCATTCCCTCTCATGTATGGACAGGAACGAAAGTGACTTTTTCTCCCTTCATCAACTCCTGTCAGCATGTAGCACCTCATCCACCTGTAGCGGCTGAAAAACTAAGAAATAGCCAGACACTGCGAAGAAATAAGGTGGTTAGGAGAGCTGAAATCTGTTCTCTTTTCTAACATGGAAGCAATTCCAGCACAGTAAGGGAGCCAGCACTGACCACCTGGCTCAGAGTAGTGAGCCGTCACTCAGTGCCTGACAGATCCCTCTCCATCACTGTGCTCTGTATTCCCCTTCCAATCACCAAGGCTATCAGCTACTGCACATCAGATATCAAACCGCATACAGAGAGAGCCAAGCTGTCCTTCAGGGTATTGGTCAATGTGAGAGAAGACCAAATACGGAAATATGTGCAAACTAAATTGACCTGTGCAGACTGCAATTGTAATAAACGGTGTGAACACACTGGATTTACCTCTCAGGTGGGAGACACATGACGATGCATCTTCCTAAAACTGACAGTGAAGCAATTGTGATAAATCGTGCATCACTCTGCAGGATTTCCTGTTCAAAACTGAGACGTGAATTTCTATCTCTTTGAAGATGGCCTTGTCTCCAGGTATTATGCAGATATCTCCATAATCTACAGCAACTTTAACATGCATCCTTCCAAAATGAAATGCGACTGTTTCACGAATGTTCACGTCCAACAAACCATTCCTGAAAAATGTCTGCAACGAAGCCGGCTACATTGAGCAGTTTAAAAAGCGAATGCCACTGCAACGTAGGGTCATATTCGGTCTGCAACAATATTTCAGTTGGTACCGCATGAAAGGGTGGCAGCTTTACTGCCCTGCGCTGCCAGTTAGGTTCCGGTTCACGGCGACCCTCAATTGGATTGAGCAGATATGAACATGAACAAATGAACGCTGGCCCAAGGGCTTTCATGCAGCATGTTCCCAGAGGATCAGACTCCCTCATCTGTACATATTAACATTATCTTTAATCTCATCCTTTAGACACTAAGCTAATGACCAGCCATTGCCCAGAGGCAAAGTCGTATATCTTTTGTGATGCTTGGTGTACCTATTCAACAAGAAACAGGAATGGGCTCTTGTCCTCGCCTTCGTCGACAAAATTTTGATAATTAAAATTACTGGAATACACTGCTGGCAAAAATGAGGGGATATTACAAAATGGATATGAAGAGGATACCAAAAGAACTGCCCGACAATCTGATCCTGCCCCATTCATGCCCCATCACTCTCAGTGTGTTTTGACACTCTTTGGTGACCATACACCCTACTGAACAGCCAATGTGTGACTGTTTCATGTCAAGTTTGACATGCTTCTGTTCACTCCATGAATATGCCACTTGCTACTCAATCACCATAATCGAGTTTGCCATCCATTTGCGTAATCGAGCAACATTCTTTGACTTTTCATTTCCTTTTCTGATGACCTTGCTTAATGAAATAAAATCAAATGCTTCTTTTTTTTTAATTGCTTCGCATTCATTTTGAAATATCCCTTCATTTTTATGAGCAGTATAACAGCACTGTATCAGCATAATTAAATTAGCATTGCTTTCCTGTTGTGTGGAGGAACCCACGAGGCCAAATTATCTTCAGTGATTAAAAACATAATTTTGCATTAATGCAGTAAGATAGGTTTCATAGAGAAACCCTGTAGTGTAAAGTTGTGTGGTTTCTTTGGTAAATTGATAAGCTTTATAATGATACTGTATTTGCATAGATACGCTTGTAAACTCTCCAATCACTTTATTATGTACACCTATTTGTTTCTACACCGCTACAATGGCCCATTTCATTAGTTCCACTTACCACAGAGAAGCACTTTGTAGTTTTACATTTACAGACTCGAGTCCATCTGTTACTCTACATACTTTGTTTGTCCTCTCTACTGTGTTCTCTAAGTATGGAGATAAAGTATGAAGAGAAACAAATGGACTGCAGTCCGTAATTGTAGAACTACAAAGTGTGTCTATATGGTGAGCAGAACTGTTAAAATGGACAATGAGATACAATATATAGGTATTACATTTATACATTTACATTATATGCAGCCATTTGAGGGAAGTATTTAAATAAAACACTAGACATGCTTTACGGTGCAGAGACTGTTGAAGCAAATTGCTGATGTGAAACAATAAAATGGGCAATACTAAGCACCAGTAATAGTTACATCTGAATAGGGCTTTTATTGCCAATTTAAGTTAGGTCAAATACAGTATTTCATAATCCAGTTATGTTCAAATGCTTCTGCATTTACATCCAGACCAATAGAAGCGTACTTTAATAATAAGCTAGGCATACAATCACACACTCGTACTATCTCAAACCTCAGAACTGTGGGTAAAAGCTTGAGAAAGTCATATAAAGCTATAAACATACATATCTGACCGAGCACGTCAGATTGTTAATCGCTCAAAAAAAATGACACGTTTTAGTATTCCAGTGATGTAAACGCAGGAATTATTTTACAGGTTTAAGCTATAACTAAAATGCTCGGTTAGCCTGGGCTTGTCAATTCAAAGATACTATACTGAATAATTGGGTGGGAATAATTGCACACTGCTTATGCATTTGCCTCCAACATGCATCTTCCACCCTACTCCATTTCAATCCTACTTGAAGCCATTTGTCCACTTGTCAACCATGAGTACATTTTATATTGCTATATGGCGCTTAATTGATATGACAATTATCTACTCAAGCCCCTGCTGCACTCCACTGCTGAATGTGAACAACACATAAATTCTAATCACATAAGTGAGTGTTTGACCAAAGGATTTTTTTTTACTGTGTTATTAGTCAAGCTGTTAGGTCAAATCTGGGATTTTACATTTATCAACAAATTTCCATCAACATTTTCTCACAGGTCAGATGCAAGACTAGCACACATAGAAAGGACACAGACCGCTCCACACGGGATCGAAACCGAGGACCTTCTCGCTGCGAGGCGACAGCGCTACCCACCGAGCCATCATACCGCCTTGTGGTCGGGTTTAAAAAAGATATCGTTATTACATACCTAATAGAGCCCATTGATACTCAGCGCTTTTTATTAAAAATGGAAAACTGGCATTGACATTCCTATTAAAAATGACATTTTTAATTGACATTTTTCCTATTAAAAATCACATTTATGTCCTGTCCCCTTAAATCAGGGCACGGAATGGGGTAAATCACAGTAGTCTTGGCAGGGAATGGTGCCCTGTTGCCACACATTGTGTGTGGGGCTGTGTCCAAGCACAAAATAATGAAATCAGTGAAAGGAATCAGATTTTCAGTGATCTGTTCATGGGAAACCTCTTGGGCAATGTGACTAATCGCTTCATTATCCATACATTATACAGACCTAGCTGTTATATGTTTAATCCATTTAAAACATGCACTTCAGTAATCTGATCCTGGAAAGCCCTAGCTCTGCATGACTCAGTGATATAGTGCCTTGGGTGGCACATAATTCTAATAAGCTCTCCCTCTATCCGCTATAATACGCTAACACACCCTACCCATCATTTCAGCAGACTGACATTCCATTCATGGCATACTTACAGACAGCAGAGCACCTGTGACCATGGCCAAGAAAAGCAGGATTACAACGTTTGAAAATGTTTGCAATGCAATATTTTTTAGTTTACAACTCAATAATATTACCCAAATGGAAGGTGGTAGTGTTCCAGCACTCACTTGCAACTCACAAACAAGCAGGTGCCTCACATTTACAATCCACTTTATATTTTGTTCCGTTTAATATCGACTAATATATTTAATTGTGTTAACCGCGCAATTTCCATCATGTTAATCCTGATTAAGTTGTCTCTTTTGTGCAACGCGTAACCATACAAGGGGATATGGAATATTCGTCAAGATTGCGTGAATGAACAAAATTATTCAAGCTGTTAAGTTTGTAATAATTCAGTAACATTAATTTAATGTCATGTCTTTGCAATGTCATGCAATTTGATGTTTTTATTCTTGTTTGCTGCATCACAGTAGATGTAAAAAGGCCCTAAATGGTTATTAATAAGTATTAATAAGTATTATAGTCTAGACGCCTAGTGCCAAGACCAAGTCAAGACCATGATCAGGAGTGGCCAAGACACGATATAATGTAATGTAATGTAATATAATATAATATAATAGTGAATAAGTATTATATTTATTCATTAGACTTTGTAAAATACAACATTAAATTATACATAGGTATATTTAGAAAGAATTTATTCTGTTAATATTCAATAAAAGTAGACAAAAGTTCAGTTAATAATTCTTAACCTTGTCTCAGACAGACATGGACTCGACTCCATGCACACCGACGCACACCCAATCCCTCCTATAACAGCCCCCCCACACACAAATAAAGAAATAAACATAGAAAAAGAAGAACAGACACGGATATAGCAAGGAAGAGATTTCCAGAGTTCAGGAGTTCATCGATGTAAAGGGAAGCAAGGTTATGCAGGACTTTGAGAAGTAGGATTTTTATACTTTATGCGAGACAAGACAGGTAACCAGTGCAGCTGAGAGTGGATGGAAGTGATGTGGGTGGAGAGCTTGGCTTGGGCAGAGCGTTCTGAATATACTGTAACATTTGTGGAGAAATCGCTAGAACGCCAGTGAAGAGAGAGTTGCAGTAAGCAAGGTGGGGCATAATCAAGTACCTTTGAAAAACATCAGCAAGCCAAGTTCTTATCTTGTGATGAGCAAATCGTCTCAGAATGTCTCTCAAATCGCTTACAGCCTCACCAGTTCTGTTCACTATGGGCTACTGTTGGAGTATAGAGTTTGTAGAGTGTGAGGAATATCAAATAGGGAATGCACCACTTACTTTTGGTCAAGCAGCCAAAAATGTGATTAGTGGCATTTAAAGAATTGATGGATTAAAAACGGTATCATTTTTTGCCAATTAAATGAAGAGAATGCAGAAGATGGACACATTTAGGACTGTCCTTTCTCCATTACAGTCAGCTAAACATTAAAAACACTAACACGTTAACTGAATAAGGCTAATACTTGTCAATTCTCCTGTCATTTATGTGGATTTCACATTGACACGCACCACCTACCTAAACACCATGGCAGACTGCACCCCTTCATGGCAACAGTATTCCCTAATGGCAGTGGCCTCTTTCCGTAGGATAATTCCCCTATTTTACACTGCCACATAGTTCAGTGAAGGTTTGAGGAACATGACAAAGTGTTCAATGTGTTCATTTGGCTCCCAGAATCTCCAAATGGCACGGCATGGCACTGGCAATTATCCGAATTACGAAAATGAATAAATAAAAAGCGAATGGCGGCCTGAGACTTTTGACTATAGTATAGTATACCATACACTATTTGGACCATCATGGATTGCAACTTATTACGAACTGGGTTTGTGAATGTGTAGTCTAAATAAATAGGTTACATCCACTGAATAACCCGATTACTGAGCTAAAATCTAGAATATTGCATTTTTGTAAATAGTCTTGGGATACAGTTTCTAACCAGACCGGGTCATAACATTCATTATTAATAGAGCGTCAAATTAATAAGAAACGGAGGCCGCAGTGATGAATGAAGAGTGGAGGCCTCAGAAATGGATCATTTGTACTCCCTGAATATTTGATAATGTCTTATTTTACACACTTGCTGGAACAGCACATTTGTGCTCAGTCTTCAAAATGCTGCTTAAACAGTGATTAGACTTTGCAACTCCAGTCTATGGAAGCAACTTCACCTTGCAATTAAACCTTATTCCAATTTGGCTTATACAAGCTGTTTTGCACTACATTGCTGTTAAATGGGCAATTTGAATGCACAACGCTCAATTAAATGCGTGCAGTGGCCAACAGGTTTTCTTGCAATATTTGCCCCTGGAGAGACAGCTGAGTATTTACCAGTCAGCCAATTTCAAAACAATTCAGCTGTTGTTCCTTAGTGCCTTAATTATGGTTCATTGGTGTATAACCTTCTGCAAAGTTACAAACCAGTCCTAGGTTGCAAGGCTCAAATTTAGACGATCAAGCTTTTATACTCCTTTGCCTCTGTTCATTTACATTATTTAGCAGAAGCCCTAATCCAGAGCAACTTCCAATTAGAACAGTTTTACAATCCAAGCTATTGTGGGTTAAGGGCCTTGCTCAGGGACAGAACTGTGGGATTTGAAGCCTGGACCTTCTGGTCCATAGTCCAGTACCTTAATCACTAAGCCACCTCAGTCCCCGTTCAAACCGCTGCTGTGCAGTTTGAAAATAATAACAGCCCAGCGCATTTTGTGCATGTCTGTTCTCATCGATTAGTGTTGTTTTGACCTAAATCAAAAAGTATATAAATAGAGACAGATTGATCATCCAGAGTGCTATGTTTAAGCTACATCCTCGGCCATTCTGTTTAATTTGTCATGATCTACATACTACCATATTTTACTTTAATTATTAATTATTTATAATTTTTTTTTAAAAAAGCATACTTAATAGATTCGTCACTCGCCACAGTTCAATGAGAATTTCCTGTGGACTGAGATTTTTGGTGCTGCTGGTAGACCAGTATGACCATACGCTTCTATACACCGGCAAATGCAGCTGCTTCCTTCACACCATGGCCTTGAGACTGCACTGTACCACCTCTTCTCAATGTATAAATCCCATCACACATCCTGCAGGTATTTGTAGGCTGATTCTCGTGCAATGCCATCTACAGGAGACTGAAGTTCCTACCACGCAAGGTGACTTTTTTTTTTTTGTCCTGGGAGAATATAATCTCCCTGTTAATACTCCCTTGTTTATTCAAACCATAACAATAAAATTATAAATTAGGCCACTTAGTTGAATTCTTACATATAACACCCAGGCTCTCTGTAAAAGCTGGGTCCCTGTTTGTGTCTTGGTGCTCCCAAGGTTTCTTCCTTATACCATTTAGGGCGTTTTTCCTTGCCCTCGGTCTGCTCAGTTGGGGCTTTGGGTCTAGATGGTAGAAAATAGAGCTGCTTCGAGACAATGATTCCCTGTGAAAAGTGCTATAGAAACAAATGTGACCGGTTTGTGTAATGAACCTCATGGGTCATTTCCATATTTCTTACCAAACATATAAAATGACAGGTGAACAATTCATGAGTGATTAGAAATGCCAAATAACATGTTGTATAACACACATTTTTACCCTTCACACGTCCACATAAGCATCCTCGCCTAGGTCACCTCGTCCTAACATAAGACTTGGATACAAAACGTCCTTCTATTCTGGTCTCTCTCCCTTAACCCTCTCATCCTGCAATTGTCCTTGAATACACTGCCTGTCTGAATGGTTTCCTTCACTCAGTACTTATGACTCTCAGGTGCGTCAGTGGGTCAGGGGCACTGCTCACACCACCCAACCAAACATCATATGAGTAGTAGATTCACTACAGAAGGAATGGTGTTTATTAAGCCAAAAATATCACTTTGAATATGAATAAATATTCATAATATTCAAAATAACTATTAGTATATTTTAAACAAATATCTTTACATTTAGAACCGGAGCTAGTGAGTTACTATTGAGTTAGCTGACTTTTGCTAACAAACTACACTTAACTTTCGTTTTGAACCAATGTCTCCCATTATTACAGATAGCACGTTCAGTTTCCTTCACTTTTAAATGTTTGAATAGTGAAGCTAGTATGCTAAAGGAACATTGGCTGCTTTGCACCAGACGTGTGAAGGCATGTAGGTATGCCGGAGGAACCAAGCTCAGAGACACGCGCACCCCACCCACCCACACACACACACACACACACACACACACACACACACACCAGTGTACACCAGTGTGAGTCAACCAAAAGTGATTTATTTATACAGTGCACTAATCCCATCTATCTGTTAAGACTCGTTAACTGTAAGCCTTTTAGCTCTCGCTCCAAGGCCGGGAAACCTCCTGTACCAGTGAGAGCAGAGCCTTGATGTTTGCTTCTCCAAGAATCTAGGGTCTGTCTGTGATTATGGGAGGGGGTACCCAGCACAAAATGGTGGGCGAGACCGAAGCTCTGCTTTCTTCCCTCCACAGTACCCAAACTCGATTGTTTAAAAATAATAGTAATTATGGCCAAATATAACAGCCCGGAAAAAGCCTCACACTGTTGAAAACAAAATCACAGGAACTATTGGGGGGACATTTTGCTAAAACTCCAAACTTTGAATGGGATTAAAGCCTTCCCCAAAGCTACGTTGTTCAAAGCTACGCCTATGAACACAGCAAATATTACTGCACAAACTGTACTTCAGTCATTGCATGTAGATTTAAAATATGAATCCCTCCACAAGTATTGGCATCTCTAGCAAAAATGAGTTTCAAAAAAGGGATAAAATAAGTTTGAATTAGCTTAGACGCATTGAAACACTATGAAGAATACAACATTTATTTGATGCAAATTTACTTCCAGAAAAAAAAAAATCATTAAAAACTTGTTTGATACTTTCTACAGACTCCTTTTAAAAACAAAACAGCACCGTCTTTTCATATAATGTTGGGAATTTGAGATCATTCCTTTTCACAGAACCTCTCCATATCATCCATGGTCCTTTAGCTTTAGCTCACACCACAGGTTTTCTATAGAGTTTAGGTCAGTGGAGCGAGACGACGAAGGCAGAAGCTTAATTTTGGGTTTGGGAAACCATTTTGTTGGATAGGTTTAGATGAATGTTTTACCGGAATCAATGTGCTGGTATTTATTGGGTTAATGATGCCACATAGCATAACCAGAACCCCAGGGCCTTTGGATGGAAAACATACTGCATTCCAACATGCATCGACCCATCAGAATTAACAACAGGAATCACGGTGGCATCATTTTTACCTTAAAAATACAGTGAGTGTTTATTGTTTCATAAGAGTATAAGAACACAATTACAGCCAAAAAGCCATTGATTACTGCATGGCATTTCCTACCACCAAAAAAGGTCAAATATAAATGGAAATAAACACTTTCTACAAATTCTAGCATTTGTGGATCATGCAGATGTGTTAAAAATGATTTGATAAAAGATTTTTTTCTCGGTATAAATAGTGTGACATTAATTTATAGTACATTATCCGTTTTACTCCCCTTTACCGGGGTTCCAGTAATTGCTTAGGTCACAGTAGGTGCTCAGTCTCAGTTTTTTATGACTAATAAATTGCAATGCTCATCACAGATTCAAAAGCTCGGGGTTTCTATTATAACATTGTAAGTGTAGCTTTAGTCATATGGACCTGAAAACATTTTGCACCAAGTATAGCTGTCAGTCTTTAACACTTTAGCAAAATGTACACTTATTCCATATATTTTAGGATAACGCAACCAGTATTTGCAATTTCATATGAAGATGCTCTCTAACACCAGCGTTGTCACATTTGTTTTAAACAGTGTACTTTAGTTCCATAACCGCTGCTGCTCTCTGTCTTTTAAATGAAAAGCTCACTTATTAGACAAAGCAGTAACATTTCAGCCACTGGAAAGTAATATGGAATTGAAACTTGAATTCAAAACATTATTTCTGTTTTTGGCAATAACAGCAACTAAATATTTCTTACAACATTTTTTGCCCCATACAGAAGAGCTAAAAATTAGTTTTAGGTCCTTCTATAACATTTTATTGGATCATTAGGTCAGAACTTTGTCTCTGGCATTCCAAAATACTAATTTTAGTCGTCTCTAATTGTTCTTTGGTAGAAGAATGAATTGTATGCTTAAGGTCAACTTACCGCACGGTCTATTTTCTCGACATTCACTTCACAACGCCCATTTGTCTTGATCTTTTCCATTAGAATTTGCCTGTATTTATAATCACTGATGATATGTCTTTCTGGCCCATATGCATGAAAACAGGACCAAACCATTATACTACTACCACCATGTTTCAAAGATGGGATGAGGATCTGGAATGCCAGAATGCAGTGTTTTTCTTTCTCCACACACAACGTCTCCTTTAAGCCACAAAGTTCTGCTCTGGTCTGATCTGTACACAAAACGTTTTCTACATGACATTTAGCAAACTACAGACTTGCAGCAATGTTCTTTTGGAGAGTAGTGGTTTTCTCCTTTCAACCCTGCCATGCACACTTTTGTTTTTCATTGTTCTCCTGATTTTGGACTTGAACATTAACATCAGTTAATGATGAGTTAAATTATCAGTTAAATAGAGGCCAGTAGTTACTTAGCAGTTATATTAGGTTCCTTTGTGAACTTAACTTAACTAGATTAATCCGACTCTGGAATGGTAGAGTCTAAACTCTCATGGGCATCAAGAACTGCTTTTTTGAGGTCCTTTGCCTTGTCCTATGATACACTTAACATGTTGTAAAGTTGTTCTTCAAATACAATTAGGTGGCCACTCACACCTGATTGTCAGCCCACCCAAGACTAAGAAACTTTCATTTCACCTTCATTTGCCACTCACTAATATGCGAAATGACCAACTGTAATAATGATTCATTCATTCATTCATTATCTTCCGCTTAATCCACAAGTGGTCGCGAGCCAGCTGGTGCCCACCTGGCAACTCTGGGCGCAAGGGCAGGAACAACCCTAGATGGGGTGCCAATCCATCGTAGGGCACATGCACACACACACAATCATGCACACAGTCACACACTAAGCCCTACTTTAGAGACACCGATTAAACCTAACACGCATGTCTTTGGACTGTGGGAGGAAACCCAGAGGAAACCCACACAGACACGAGGAGGACATGCGGACTCCACACAGATAGGACACAGGCCACTCCACCCTGGGATTGAACCCGGGACCTTCTTGCTGTGAGGCAGCTGTGCTACCCACAAAGCCGCCTTACTATAATATTTGATTTCTTTAATACTGCTTGTCTATTTATCTGCTTTTAAGGCTTATGTTTTAGGACAACTCTTCCAGAAATAAGGAAAGTTTTAAAGGGCAGACAAACCTTCCCCACTGCAATACACATACAATTATGTCAAGTCAAGTAATCTTTCTCAGCGGCTATCACAAACTCTACAGCTGCATATTTGACTTCCTTTATTCTTCACTAGGACGCAGGCAAAGGAATTTACACATAGAATACTTTTCTTTTTCAGCCCGCAAGAGCCAATTGCCATATAAATTGCTGCTTTAAATAGGAAAAGCGGCAGGTGTACTTAACCTGTGAACGATTCTAAGATATAGGATTACTCTGTGTTGGGGTTTATCAGAAGAATTATTGGAAACACAGTGAAGCTACATACAAGCTCTCTACCTCCAGAGCAAATATCATATTATTATACTATACTATCCATATACTATAGCGCACACAAAATTTAGTTCTCCTATTTTGGTCACTTACAGGTATCTAACTGGGTCATTTCATCAACAAATGAATGACTAACTATAATATGCTGCTCACAAAAATTAGGGGATACGTCAAAATGAAATCTCCCATAATAAAATATCCCCATATTTTTGTGAGCAGCTTCATCTAATTTAATTAACAGATTTCTCTTTATTCACTTTCAGAACGTAAAAATGTGAAAATCTGAGGATTTTTTTTTATAAAGAATGTATGCACCAATATAGAAATTCGAAATGGTTCCCAAGCTACCACCGCAGGTCCGATTAGTATAATGCTTTATTTGTAAGGCATGAATCTACATAGCAACTGTGAAGCACTGGAGTAGTGACATGATGAACATGCTCTGCTACCAATTGAGCAGAGCTTTAGCTGATCTAATGTTGAGCCTCCTTATTCATCCTCTGTGCAGTCTATATATACAAGCTTTAGTGAGCTTTTCAACAGGTCTTTCAATACAGCCCACAATTTCATACTACAGACCTATTATTACTCTATATTAGGAGCTTATTAGGTGCATATGGCTACTGTTAAAGTGCAGCAAATTAATGGTTTAAAACCACAGGTCTGTGGGGTTGGGCATGACCATACAGACATCTGTCTGAAATTCATCTTGTAAAATTCGACACTACTTTTATAATGGATGAAACTGCTTAAGTAAGTGACTTTCCAAAGCCAGTGATTGCACAGAATCTCAAAGTCAGCACCGCATGAAGCCGTGATGGTATTTATGACTTGCTCTTGATATCATAAACACAGGCTCTAACCTTAGAAAGTCTGCTTTAACAGGCAATCACTAGCTTAGTTTGCTATTTTAAAAGAGCGTTGGTAGCGTGCTTATTTAAAAAGGTTACTTGTTTGCCATAGTATAAGTACATACTCAGTGAAGTACTGAAGTGCACACAGATCCCACACTGAAAAAAAAGGCACGGAGTGACTCAGGGAGAGTATGTGTGTTTCTATCTGGTGTACGACACCAAATCAGAAAAAGTCGGGATCGAATGGGAAATGCGAACTTAAAAAAAAAACCCTGCAGTTTTCCTTACATTTATTTTGACTTTTATTTCATTACAGACAATAAGAACCCAAGACACTTCATGTTTTGTCTGATCAACTTCATTTAATTTGTTAATAAATATCCATCCATTATCTTCAGCTTAATCCACATGAGGTCAAGGGTCAGCCAGTCCCCACCTGACAACTCTGAACGTAAGGGCAGGAGCTAGCCAGAGCCAAATTGCCAAATTTGCCAAATAAATTGCTAAGATCAGCAGGTGTACTTAACCTGTTAACGATCCTAAGATAACACGGAAAACACAGTGAAGTTCATTTACTACTTAAGTTTACTTCACCTACTTCTGTTACTTACCTGAAGGCATGCAGACATGCCAGAGGAAACAAGCTCAGAGACACACATACCCCGGGGGGGGGGGGGGGGGGGGGGGGGGGGGGGGGGGGGGGGGGGGGGGGGGGGGGGGGGGGGGGGGGGGGGG
>JAUZST010058462.1:0-50219 GCA_034779995.1 Parotocinclus haroldoi
ATTATCCTAAATGTAAAAGAAAGTTGTACTTGTGTTTTTTCTATATTATTATTATTACATATTTTAGATTAATTATAACATTTGATTTATTATCTTACTATTATAATTGGTTTCATGGCTAAACATAACTAATAATAACACCAATAAATTAAATAATACATTATAAATATATGACAATATTATTAAAAAGCATAATATCAATAAATAATTAAATTAATTTAATAGTTCATAACAGGTAAGCTCTAATTAAATAAATAAATAGAATGAATTCAAATAAAATAGAATATTTCACTAATTTATTTACTACTAAAAATATGTAAGAATAATTAAATATTTTATTGTATTATTCATAATCGGATACATTTCATCGTATAAAGCATTGTTACTTTGCTCAAAAATATAAAAATATAATAATTATCACATATTGATCAAAATATAATTCATTAATAAATGTAGTATAATAAATAATAATCACTGTTTTACATATTAATAATAATAATAAAACAGTCTATTTTAAATGTATTTAACAGCATGACTCAATAATAATATTTCTATATTTTAATATACAATTTATAATTTTTGATATACTTCACAAGTATTTGTTTTTGTCCCAAAATCATTGTGCTCCATTGTAACATTGTTAAAAAAAAACGCACATATATTATAAATATACTATAATAACTGTTGCTTTACATTACAAATACAAGTTTCTGCTTCATAATTACTTACGCAAAATATTTATTTCGATATATCAGGAGATCAGTAGAATAAAAAATCTTACTACTATTATTTACATTCTTTTTAAAACATAAAGCAGCATAAATGGGTTTGTGCAAAAGCCACATTCTAACAATCTACTGTACGTTTAAGCTCCAAGTAAAAACACATTTTAAAAATTATTAAAGGTTGTTGATGTTTTATGAACACGATGTGCCACTAAACGGGCTGCATAAACCATGTAATTAATTTCTAAATGAATTCAACTCGATCAGGTTGAAGCAGAGAGACACAGCACATTAAAACGTTCAGTACTGCTCTCTGTTTCACACCCTACAAAGGGAACATAAGTAGGGAATAAGCGGCGATTTGGGATTGAAAGCGTTATTTTTTTTCCTGTCACTGATTCGTTCGGGTCAGTGCGGTCAAAAAATGAATTAAACCACCTCTGAAATAAAATAGACAGGTCTGACAGCGGGAGGATATATAAATAAAACCCTTAAATTTTAGATGAATTCTTACCAGAACAGTTAAACAATCCACATCTACAGACGGTAATCCGTAATCTCCTTTCCAACAGTACAGCTCCATGGGAGCAGCCATCTTGCTTTGGCTCGTCACCCTATGTAGCCTACGTAAGCATTTTGTACGTAAGAGTTTGTTTATATATTTTTACAATTAAAATATTTACACAGACACGCGCCAAAATAACTTAAGGATTATCAAAGTAAAAATAGCGAGATAAAACATTGTTTTTTTCGTATCGTTGATTGAATTTGGATCTAATAATGCTCCTGTATTGTCCCTAGATGGCGCGCTTTATTCAAAATGAGCCACTTGATGACTCAAGCTAAACCTCAAAGTGCTAAATCCATGTTTTCGTGGACTAAATAAGCATTAAATAATATACTCAGGGTAAATTAACAGCTTGGCCGAACCAAAACAAGAAGCAGCACCTCTTTAGGTTACGTTACGGTCATATCTGATTAAAAACCGAAACTGAATCGTATTAGAATCACTAACACGTATCCTGTGTAAAAAGTACCTATCAATTCGTGCGACGTAGAACGAACAACAAACGTGAAACTGAAACGCAGCTCAAAAAATAATGCAGTGATTGATCCAGAGACATTTTCGGCTTCACTGGAAGAAATAAACCAGTTGTTACATGTTAAATGTGCGATAAAATGCCTCCATTTTTATATACTTGGACGTGAGGTGGGCAAAAGTCACTTGCCCTAGTCTTTTGAGTTCAGGGATAGGACCCAGGGACCAAAGACTATTCTTCAGTTGTTAGACGACTTCTGTATGGGGAGGGCGAATAGCGTAGCCACATCACAAATGTGCGTCATGTTCATAATGATGGTTTTGGTAGAGCAGCCACACCTTAATCTACTATAATCTCTAATAATATTCCTCTCTACCTTCTTGATGAGAGTTTTCTTGCTTCCTGTCCTATTTACTAACGCCCTGAGAATACAGTCATACCCACAGGTTTGGGCGTCCGTTTTAAACGTTTCATTCCTGTCCACAGACCGGCACTGTCCCATCATGACCAAATGGCAAAACTTTTCATTCAGGAAATCATCAAATAATGCAATGCTCCAGTGGTGCAGGGTCTAAGATGCCAGCCCGATGCCACATCTGGGACAAATTCCAATAGTGCCGTCTAGTGTCCATTTTAGATCCTCACCTCCATGTCGTGGGCATATAGGAATGAGATATAGAAATTCCCACAATTTTCCAACAAGAATTAGCCAAACATCTTTCTGTTGTAACTTGTAAATTGCTTGTATATATTTAGTAAGGAGGACAGCAAGGGCGGCGGTGCAAACGTTTTGGCACCTCTCCAGATGAAACGCTGGAGTTTCGTAAAGGTTTTAAAGCTTCACTAACTTTGCCGTTTAGGATTGTTTATGCAAAGGTTGAGAAATGTCTTTCCATTCAAAAAAACAGGGTGGGACAAACTTTTGCTTAACCAGAGCTGCTGATCAGACTTGGATCAGATCCCTTTTGTTGTTTTACTCATTTGTTTGGTTGTTGTATTGCTGAGTAATTGAGCCTCGGGTGACAGACTACTGCAACTCAGATTCTCCGGTCACGTGTCATGTCACGCAGGGCCCGCACACATTTAGTAAATCTGTGTTTGCAAGCGAGGCTTCTCCACCGTGCTTCACAGTTGGGATGAGGTTTTAGTTTTGGTCTGCAGTGCATATATTTTCTCTCTCGAAATACATCATTGTAAATTTCCAAATTGTCCAAACTCAAGTGGTTTCTTTGGAGATCAGTGGCTTCCTCTGACAAATACGACATTAATTGGCACACACAAATAATCATACACAAATTGCAGGTTGATGAAGCCATTTCACTTCCCTTCAGCATTTCAGTTACTGTGGCAACTGACTGACAAGATCGACCCAGACATCTTAATCACCGGCCACAGATTCCATCTCCTCCCGTGGCATCTCCAAGATGTTCCCAAGCGTAACATAATCCATCTAGCTAAACCAGGGTCTTCCCCTTTGGTCTCTTTCCAGAGAGACATATGAAGAGCACCTCTAGAGGGAGCTCACCAAACAACCTCAACAGACCAACTCCACACGCCATGTTGGACCCCAGCAACTCTTTGTATAAAGTTCTGCTCCTTATTCTTTAAGTCCTTTCCAAAGGCTCATGACCATAGGTCAGGATGAGAACATAGCTTGATGGGGCAGAAGATTGGTAGCACATCCACCATTATTTCTCTGGCTTTTTCTGATTTGCTGCTTGGCCATGGCTGGTTTTACACATACGATCTTTTTTTTTTACTTTATATAAAGTTCAAAAACAGCTCTGTAACTACTCCAGTACCCATTGTTCGTTGGTAGGCTTTATATAGTATGCACGTTTTTATTCAGAAAGGGTTCTCAAGCGCTGTTCTATAAAGGTAAACGTTATTATTAGTGTTTTATATCACCCAATACCCTCTGATATGTGGTGTTGTTATAATGTAATGTTATATATGTAATATATTACAACCTTTTTACACCGTACCCTATCTGAGGTGCTTATATTTGCCAAAACAGCTATAAGCTCATCACTTTATGCCCACTGATATGTGGTGTTAGGTTATAATTTAATGTTATATATTATAACACAATGTAACAATTTAAAAAATTGTTCTCAGTTGTTAAGTGTGTTTTCCTAATTGTTTATTCCTTAAATGAATAGAAAAAAGTTATTATTCCCTGTAAACATTGCTTTTGTGGTCAGCACAATGATATTGTGAAATGTATCTATTTTTAAGGATATTTACAATATTTAAAGAGACTTCAGGAAGGACTACTACTTTCAAATGTATATATTGTGTGTTATTCTGGTACCAGGTGATCAGTCTTGAATCCTCAGTACACTCTTGTACTTTGATACTGCATGGAATAAAGATTGGTAAATTTTTTATCAGGTTTGGAGAGACGTCCTTTTTCCTTACAGTACACAGCAACTCAGTCAATTTAGATGTCATCAAGAGGTTGTATACATCCAGCAGACGCATTTTGCTACGCAGGTGGCCAATTTATAAAGACAAGAGGAAAAAAGTACTCTGAAAGCATCTGCTAACGTGTGAGGTCTACAAAGCATACTTGTTGGTGACCAAGACAAACCATGGGCTCCTCATTTCACATGTGAGCACTGTCTTCGTCGGACCACAAATCAAGAAGATCATAGAGTGAATTTCCCAAGGAGAGAGCGGCTTTGAACAGTTTCGTCGCAGTGGTTCACGGCTTCCTAGGCAATCATAAAGATGAAAACTATGCACAACTGGTTCAAACTCTAATAAAGAACTATGCTGCAATGGGTTGTAGGATGTCACTCAAAATCCATATCCTTGATGCTCATCTTGATAAGTTCAAAGAGAACATGGAAGCTTATTCAGAGGAGCAAGGCGAGCGCTTTCACCAGGACAATATAATGAGAACATGATGGGCGACTATATTTGGGGATTGATTCGTGAAACTGATTTGCAGTATTGTTGTAAATCTCGGAAAGCCACACACTTCTGAACAGTTTTTGGTAATCTGTGTAAATTTGCAATGCATATAGTGTTGTTAGTCTGACTGTATGAACACGAAGATGCAAAATCGACTGTTTCTATAGTGAAATGCATATTTTTTGTTGCCGTGGTCACAGAATCGAAGTTTATGATGACATTAATTTTGCATTTGTTTTAGACACAAGCAATTGGAATATAACACTAAAAGGCTGGGAACAAAACTTGTGTTACGCTGTGTAATCTTTTCACACCGTACCCCATCTGAAGTGCTGATATTTGGCAAAACAGACCTGTGTGTGTTTGTTGCACTAGATAAGATAGTGGAATGTCACTGTGATCATAACAGTGATCTTTATATATATATATATATATATATATATATATAACAGCTATAAAGTGCAACAGATTGCTGTTAGTGCCATTTAAATGGCACCTGCAGACAGACAGTGAGTGGGCATGACGCATCGCCCTGGTTAACGTGTGTTGCGAGTTTAAGTGTTGTTTTGAAATCACCTCAGCGTTCAGAACTTTTTGTTTCCCACACTGAGGTAGCTTCTCCTTCTTCATTTCCTCCATCCGCTGTTCACTCGCTGCTCGGTCGCTGTCCACGAGGTGTTCACGCGCCGCTCCTGAGCTCCGATTGGCTGCCGTCGACGCAAACAAGCCCTTTCGGCCAATGGGAGAGCTGTGCACGTGCTCGCCACACGCGCAGCACGAAGACGCGAGGTAAACAAGCACGAGCTGGGTGAATCCGGTGGCAGCGACCGGAGTAGTATATAAGTGCGGGGTGAGCAGCGCTTTAGCTCGAACAAAGCACTTCGCTACAGAGCGATAAGAACCGGACCTTTGTGAACTAAAACACATAACACGCAACCATGGTGGCCATGACCAAGCGAGTGAAGGTCTTTGAGATCGTCTTCAACAATCCGTCCAAGGCTTTCTACTGCAGTGGGGATAAAGTGGCTGGTCGGATTTTGGTGGAGGTGTCCGAGGTCACCCGGGTCTCGGCTGTGCGAGTGCTGGGTATCGGCTGTGCCAAAGTGGATTACAACAAGGGAAAACACAGATGTCGTCAAGAAATCGACTACCTGAAGTATGAGGAGGTGCTGCACCTGGACGAGCAGCCTGCAGGTCAGAAGAATGCCCAGCTTACTACACAGATAATTAGTCAATTAGTATTAAAACGCTGTAGTAGGATACTATTTAGCGATACTGTATGAGTATAGTTTCAAACGGTCATTTCATATCAACCCGTACTTTCATACTAAACAGTATAGAACGTTTCGAACGGTCAATTCATATCAACCCGTACTTTCATACTAAACAGCATAGAACGTTTCGAACGGTCAATGCATATCAACCCGTACTTTCATAGTAAACAGTATTGAATGATTCAAACGGTCAATTCATGTGAACTCGTACTTTCATAATAAACAGTACAGTACAGTTTCAAACGGTCATATTAATCTGAACGTGTACTTTTGTACTGCCTAGTATACAACGCTGGTAACGGTCATCTTCACCTCAACGCTTACTGGGTTTCTTATTGGTTTAAGATCGCTTCTAGCTGACAAGTTCACACAAACACTTGCGGTATTATGAATTTAATCCAGACTAAATGAATGTGAGTTGCCATGGCCGGTGTGTTAATAGCGTCAGGGTGTACAGACCGAATGTTTACACGTTCCCTCTTGGATTCGTACTACTGTACTACGTAGTATGAGAGCCATGTTAACAAGCCTGCTTGGGCACACTTGTTTTGCGTCCCAATTAGTATGGATTCCTATCTTTGTGAACCTTCTATCTATAGTGGTTTACTTAAAGTCACTCCCAAGATTAGTAGGTACAGACTAAACCTTTAAGGATGTACAGTTAAATTTAGGATTTTCTCTCCCGCAGACACGGACGGAGCCGTTATCCTGCGGCCCGGCAACAAATACGAGTACACCTTCGGCTTTGAGCTTCCACAGCAAGGGTGAGTATGGGCGCAGTCTGGTTGGACCTGGTTTGAAGTGCGGCGAGGTTCCGGGGCGTACTGAGCGGTCACTCTTTGCTTTCGTAGGCAGCTGGTGTCTTCGTACGAGGGAAAGTTTGGGAGCGTCCAATACTACGTCAGAGCGTTTCTGGAGAGACCCGCTCAGCACGCACTCGAGTGTCAGAAGCACTTTGAGGTGGAGGAGCCCCTGGACGTGAATACGCCCGACCTTCTGGTGAGGGTGTTCACATTATTATTGACGTCACTATAGTTGCCTTTATCGATTTAGTAACAGCGTGCTCGCAGGATTCGTGGCTAACTGACTTTTGGGGCGCTTTCAGTCTCCCACAGGTGGGATGAAGGAGAAGAAGGTGACCTGCATGTTCATCCCAGACGGCCAGGTTTCACTGAACGCCAAGATCGACCGGCGCGGCTTCTGCGAGGGTGAGGAGATCTGCATTGACGCCAAGTTTGAGAACACCTGCTCGCGCATCGTGGTGCCCAAGGCCGCCATCGTGGCCAAGCAGATCTACCAGGCCAACGGGCACACCAAGGTCTTCAGGCAGAAGCTGTCTTCCGTCCGCGGCAACCACATCATCTCGGGCATGTGCGACGCCTGGCTGGGCAAGAGCATCCGTGTGCCCAAGATCAGACCGTCCATCCTGGGGTGCGGCATCATGCGGGTGGAGTACGCCCTCATGGTGAGAAGCGGCTCGATCCCCAATCGAATCTTGACTCGTTGCTAGACGACCGCTCACCCTTGTCCTCTCGCCCTCAGATCTACATGCACATCCCCGGTAGCGAGAAGCTGGTCCTGGAGCTGCCGTTGGTCATCGGGACCGTCCCGTACAGCGGCCTGAGCAGCCGCAGCAACAGTGTGAGCAGCCAGGAGAGCAGCGCCGCCTCGGCCAGCTGGGTGTCCCTGCGCATGCCGTCCTCGTGCCCGCCGAGCTACTGCGACGTCACGCGTGACTGCCGCCTCGACCAGCCCCACACACCGCTCTTGGACGACTACGATGGCGGGGACAGCCCCATCTTCATGAAGAACTCCAAATTCAGCTACCCCACGCTGCCGCCTTACTCCGAGGTAGGTCCGTCACGCTCAGGGCCCACTTAGCCCGGCGCCAACTGTCGTAGCGCCACGCTAACGCTTTCTGTCTTTCACCCAGGTGGAGGAGGAGTATAACGGGAACGGACGCATGCTCCCCGTATGCTGAGCGCCAACCCAACCCCCGAGGCGCTTCATCACAAGCTTCTTGCCCTGGAGCCCCAGAGGACCGAGCCAAAAGTCTGAGGTCAGGCTGGCAGCGGACCTAGCGAGCGATTCGGAGGCCGTCCGGGGGCGGAGCCTGTTCCTGCAGAGGCTCCGGCACGCTTCAGCGCCAATCATTCCGAGCCTGACACTGTGTGTGCGGGTGCGTGTGTGTGAGTGTGAGTGCAAGAGACGTCGATTCTTACGATCAGTGTTTTATAGAAGCTGTTTTTATATCCAGTTCCTCCGACTCGTCTTCCACTCCTTCAGCTCCTCTGATCACAAAGCTGTTAAAGTGCCCCCCCCCCCCCCCCCCCCCCAAAAAAAAAACCACGGGACACTCCCCAAAAGAAAGTGCCAAACGACTCTTGATTTACGTTTCACTTCCGATCTGTTACATGACTTTATAAGTGTGTTTTGATTTTGTATTTGTAAATTATGCTTTTTGTATCTCAGGACCCTGTGGGTTTGTTTTCAATAAAAAAAGATGAAATCGTGAACGTTTGTGTCATGACGTGTTTCGGGCGGGCTTCAAACTCTGAAATCAGTCTAAATCATCTAATAATTAGGGTCTTTGAGGAGGAGAGATGATCAGAGGAACTCCCGATTGTGACCAGATGTTCATAAACAATGTTCCTCAAAGAAAGATTGGGATTTCAATTCAGAACCTGGAGGAATTTCAGTCCTAAGAAGTAAACTGAAAAGAAGTGATCTCTCTCCCCTCCCTCAGGATGGTCATTCAGCAATATCTGATAAGAACACATGGGTAAGGGATTACTTTATCCAACCTTTATCAAGCTCTACAATAAAGAGTTACATTCACAAATACCACTTTAAAACTTTACTGTACAAAAAGCAAACCTCGTGTTACAACCAGGTCCACAAGCTCCGCCCGCTTCCTTGGGGTCGGAGCCATCTGTGATGGACCGTCACCATGGAAACCAGGATTGTGCTCAGACCAATCAGGATATACAGATCAAAAGGTCTAAAAGCCAGGCTCTATCATGGTACGGGGTTGGGTCCGGATCCTTGGTTAAAGTCCATTTAGACTTCTGTGATGCAGCATTAATGCAGAAAAGTACACAAGAGATTTTAGAGCAACATAAACTGCCTTATAGACGACATCTTTACCAGGGACATCCTTGCATTTAGAACAAGACTGAACCACTGTTAGTTTTTAGATGAATGTTCTGTAGAATCGAGTACAGGGAAAAAAACTGTAAAACCGAACGAGATTTTCAGACTCGGTTTAGGGATTTGGTTTCATGCAGTAGCGACTTTTTTCAGTCAGGTCTCAGTGCGTCAGCGCTCCAGCTTCTTGTGGGAACGTGTGTGTGTGTGTGTGTGTGTGAGAGAGAATGTGCCTCTGAGCAGCAGCGCTAGCAACAGAAGCAGGAGCAGAAGCTCAGATAAGCCGGACTTTGTTTATCTCAGGCTTTGCCGGATCACTCCACCCTGTTCAGACCCTCAG
Organism: Parotocinclus haroldoi; assembly: GCA_034779995.1. Lineage (NCBI taxonomy): Eukaryota > Metazoa > Chordata > Actinopteri > Siluriformes > Loricariidae > Parotocinclus > Parotocinclus haroldoi. The sequence goes on from JAUZST010058462.1 coordinate 9,446, forward strand.
GCTGAATTTCTGCTTAAACACAGAGAAAAGGGACTTGGATATTTTTCTTTTAGTATGTTTTATCTTATATTTGTTACACGTTACATCGCATCAACAAATAAAGTGCAGCTTTCTTTCTTTTATTATTTTTCTTTTTTTCTTCCTTTTACTTATTTCTTTCTTTTCTTATTTTTTTTCCTTCTTTTTTCCTTCCTTTTCTTTCTCTCTTTTCTTTCTTACGTTCTTTTTTTCCTTCTTTTTTCCTTCCTTTTCTTTCTTTCTTTCTTTCTTTCTTTCTTTCTTTCTTTCTTCCTTCCTTCCTTCCTTCCTTCCTTCCTTCCTTCCTTCTTTCCTTCCTTCTTTTCTTCCTTCCTTCCTTCCTTCCTTCCTTCCTTCCTTTCTTTTTCATTATTTGGTATCTATTCGTTGTTTTGTCTCTTTTTACTTTCTTTTCTCTTTTCCAGGACTTGTTTCTTTTATTTATACACATGTTCATTTGTTAAGGTGGTGAACAGTCTGCTCTTGTAGTGGGTGTGTTGGATGTGGAAGAAAAGTTAACAAGCGTGTTTAGAGACTTAATGCAATAACGAGGTGTGGTGCAGTAGGATCGTCTGCACCTTTACCCGTAATCCGCTCAACATTCAGTGCAGAGCTTAAGCATGTGCCATTTGAGCCAGAGGTGCACAGACTGGGTCAGGGTGGCACACTGTTGCATGTACCCATGCCAGGAAACTTTGGTATATCCATTATGTAATGTGTTTGTTCCCTGCAAGCCAAGCATGGAGGCTGCACAGTGTCAGGGCTGTCTTCTTATTGTTCTGCAGGACAGTTAACACACACACTCTCTCTCACACTCTCACACACACACACACACACACACTGTCTAAACACGCCCACATTAAACGCAGCAGTAAATCCGTAATGGATCCGAGAGCAGGACGATCGAGGCATAAGGACGTCCTAATAAGGGTCCGGAGACCCTACAGAGGTGAATCTCTCGAACCCATGCACACACTGCTCAGTATGGGATGTTTATACTTCACCTGCACACAAACACAGTTTATAAAGAAGAACACAGAGACGATACAGACACAGGACAGAACACCACAGCGTGTAAACTTTTGAGACACTGCCATGTGTTTATGTGCGCTGCTTAATTAGTAGGCTGTGGTTTGGGATACGGCCAACGTGGACTGTTAATAGCTGGAAATGGTGAGGCGACAAGGTGTGCGGTTTAAGACAGCTCAATTGCCTTCTCTCAAAAAGTGTACAACACAGCAGAGTGAAATCCATTGAAATTTCCTTGCCGCTGTCGCCTTTGACTTGCTCAAAAACAGCTTGACCTTGGAATTCTGTCTTGGAAAGACGCTTTGTGACAACACCCGTTGTTTATTGGTTGTGCTAAACAAATAAATGTTGATTGATTGACAGGCACACGACTTTGTCTTTGTTCTCGATTAAAAAAAGCACTTCTGCTAGAACGTAAATCAAAAGGTAAAGTTTACGACGCTGCTACTGATCAATTCATTTAATAAAAAAGGAACCTTGTTTTCCGGTGGGCTAAATCTGTGGTTCGTTTGGCTTTTGACTTTTTAGCTGGGTTTCATGCTGTGTTCTTAACGTCCTAAGCTACACATTCTGTTTTCCGTCTGAGCTGTTCTTCCAGTACCAGTACCAGACCTCCCAGAGACATGAGAGAGTCTTATATTTCCTTTTTTATCATATTATTCTATCTGGCCTAAAAAGAATGGGCTTGTTTTTGAGTCTTGGGTCTCCCAAGGTCACATTTAGGGATTTCCTTGCCACTCTCACCCTAGGCTTGCTCAGTTAAGGCAGTAGAGAAAAAGTTCTGATGCAAAAAGCATCAAAGAAATAAATCTGCCTTCAAGATTCCTTGAATGCTTTTAAGCAGAACACGAACGATCGCAGTCGCAGTGTTGGTCGGTTTGGGAGGAGAACGTGGCATAACATTATTTATATACTGTATATATATATATATATAATTTGAAAAAGTTTGTACCTGCAGGGCATCAGAGTCGGCAGAGTAAGGACGTGGGTACTGGGCATTGCATGACGTGGCTGGTTAAACAGTATCGCCGTTGTTTACTTATTTACAGCTGACCTGAAACATGACCCAGGCTGAGCCACCAAACAGGCGCGAGAACCTGAAACTGAAGCCTGCAGGGAATTGGCTCTGTGCCAGCAGCTGCCATTAAACCTTCTAGGAATCCAGGTTTGTTATTGTTAGACCTCAAACCTGCGAAATGAGCTGCAATAAACTAAACGTGTACAAACAAACATCAGTCTGCTGTTGTCCCAAATCACAATACCTCATTCCCTACATAGTGTACATAAACACCATCACTCACACACACACACACACACACACACTGGGAGTGTCCCTAAGGGCGGTATGGTGGCTCAGTAGCTCTGTCGCCTCAGCAGGTCCTGGGTTCAATTCCAGGTGGAGAGTACTGCGTCCTTTCTGTGTGGAGTTTGCATGTTCTGTCCTGTTTCGTTAATCACTTTACAGTAAACATAAACATCATCCATCATCTGTCCACAGTGTAGACGTGGCTCATATCACACCTTCTTCATACACCCTGTACATACACACACACACACACACACACACACACACAACCTACACTACAAATCTAACATTTGCTTTCTGTCTACTATTTTTCAGAAGTGTATTGACCTTTTAACAGTGTGTTAACATGTTTTAAGATTTCTTGTAGAAAAGAAGCAAAACATTATCCGAGCGGCAGTGTACAAGGTCAGAATATATCAAACACAAACACCCACAAAGCCTTTTAGGCTTCCCAACAAGAGCAGACTGCTTGTGCGTTTGTTTTATTTCCCTCTCCTTCTGATTTGTTGATTGGTTCAGGGGATTTGAGAAACACTTTTCCGAGAAATGCCTGCTTTCCAAATTCTGCTCGGACCATAGCATTGTTTATCATGTGACTCATCATCCAAACAGTCATTATGGGAACGCTGGATGTTTGCCTCTCATATCTGCGCTCTCCTCTGATTGGTCGAGGTCTGGAGTTACTTGAAACCTCATTGGTTGAGGGGAATGTTCACGAGGGCTTCCACGCACCGGTGTCGTGATCGCACGACCCTCCCACGCTTCCTGGTCTTCTTTCCTTTCCTTCAGGCTCTACTTCTGAGGAGAACATGAGCTATGTGTTACTGTTAGTGACTGATGTAAAGCACACCTGGATCAGGGCCTGATCTGTACGTTCAGATTTTTAACTAAATGTTTGAAGTACAATGAAATTGGAGGTAGGACCTTACAGACTCTAAAATCAATAAAACTCGTACAAAACTCGTACATTTGGGATGCTGCAGATGCTGACGTTTTGCACTGGTACGAGGGGCTCGGATACAACAGTACTGCCGGAGTCGATGCTGGTCTGGGAATAGTCCAATTGGACCACTGATGAAGGACTAGAGAACTATATTTCTGCTTTGCAATCAGCCAACAATCTCACAGAAAGACATAACGGAAACTTCAAACTTATTGCTATTATCATATTGACATCATGAACAATTGAACCTTGATTACGATTAACAAATGATTCTTTTGTTCAGTTTTTTTGTGGTTATTTATTGCAGAGTTCAACCGAAACCAAAATCATAGCACGCTTCACTTGAAATAAAAACATCTTGTCAAAAAGGTCCAATTTTAGTTTGAATACATAAAGTTCACTCAAAACAGCCAAGCCTGTCAAATAAATTCTCTAAAAGACCAAGTAAAAATTAAGCATTATATTAAGCATCTTAAATATTAAGCATTTTCCTCCCACAAATGTCACTGCTGTTTCTTGCGTGGTGAAAAGAAACTTCCCCTTGGCCCACCTGAACTCAGCTTTAACCTTTGTCCTACATCGCTCTCGCCTCATGTTAATGACTGGATATTTCCTCGGCGTCACCACAGACTTAACAACACTGCTCTGTCAGTAGTGACGCTCTGAGTTTTGATTCGCTGGCGGGACTTGACCATGCTGTGTTCATGCTCCGATCACGTGCACGAGCGATTCTCCATCAGACAGGTCTGAGCATGGCTTCTGCACAGTGTCAGTTTCTTTATTATGTAAAATAGGATGGAACCACCTTCCCCTGGAGAACAGGTTGTTCTGAGGTCTGGTCTCCGCACGTCTACACACACGTGTAGGGTCTATACACGGTGGAGAGTCTAGAGTACATAGATGAGAAGACAAATAGCATTTTTATTGAAATACCAGTGAGTGTTGGTGGATTTTACAACAGGAAAGCATACAGAACGTGTGTTTCTTTATATAGTTTGATTGTGAAATCGATAAATAAATGTGTCAGAGATACGGAGTGATGAGCGACTGAAACAGCGAAAGTTTTGTATTTGGAGGCCAAAAATGTGTTGATAGACAGTACTGAAAAAACACAGAAGATCGTCCAGATGAATGGATGAATGTAAACCATTGTATATAGTTATAGGTTAGAGCTTGTAGGTTATGCTAATGTAGCTCAAATACATGCGTATTACTGTATATAGTATATGCTAAATGCTATATGTGAAATAAACAAGATTTATTAAATAGAAAAGCTATTTTGGTCTTAAATACCCTTAACTGGAAACAAGAAAAGGCTATATGTATAAAACACACAGGATTTAGCACATGCTAACGTGGCTATAGCTAAAATACTGGCTGTAGTGCAGTGGAATGCTAACCGCTCCAAACCAGAAGCCGCATTTAAAGGTAAATCATTAGTACATGAGAATAACATTAACCACTGCTAATAAAGGTTAAATACATAAGATGTGCGAGATTTAAGTAATATCTTGTCCAGAATAGGCAGGTTTCATCAAATGAAAACGCTAAACGCTTTTATATATATATAAATATATACACCATGGTCTTATACACCATAAGACATTAGACACCCCAATAATGCTCTAAAATTTAATTAATGTTTGTTATATATGTTAATGTTAATACAGGTTTAAATATGGTCCAGAATATGGTCCATTTTTTATCAAATAAAAATGCTAACGCTTATACCTAAGATGTAGCGCACGCTAATGCTAGTAACGTTAGCATACTTGTAAAGCTAATATAGTAGTTATATGCAGGTTTTAAGTAATAAAAGTGCTAATAGTTCTAAAACAAACATCAGTAAGCCTCATATATAAATGTATAAATCACAGATGGAGTCTAAGATATACGCTTTGGCACTCCATGATGCGTTTTATTGACTTTTTCTGCAGGCAACAAACGTAAACATGGCATATTTCTGAACATTTTAATGCATACACTTTAAAACCTATTGAAAAACCATAATCATGACATGTGCAAAAGTACTGGCACCTATCCACATGATGTTTAAAAGTGGTTCATTAAGATACATTTTTTCAGACTATGAGACAGACTCATACTTGTATTTGTGATTGTAAAAGAAGCACGAATTCCTGCACACAGTCGTCACTGTTCACCTCCCGACCTCGCCAACAGTAACAGATAAAAATATAAAACACAAACAGAAGCAGATGATGGTGAGAAACCTTGAGAGTTGTTTAAAAACAAAAACACGGTGATGTTTCAGTTCAAGCATGCCTTCAAAACAGCCAGACGTGATCACCTACATGGCTGTGTGTGTGTGTGTGTGTGTGTGTAGGTTATAGGAACAGGACTCTGCAAACACACTCCACCCTCTAAACGTAGAGATCGGAATGTTCTTAGTCCGGTTCAGAGAAAAACCAAAAGAAGCAAGACGAGCAGTAAGTGAAGGAGAAGGTGGAGGCGTGGGTAGCTGACATGGGCAAAAGTATTTGTGCACCACTCAGGGGGTTCTGATTCTGGTTCCTATTAGACTATGGAACTGTGAGGATTCCTTTGCATTCAGAGGATTAATAAGGCTGATTTAAGTCTTAGTTGAAGGGTGTAAGGTCAGCAGTCTGTGAAAAGTTCTTCTACACTCTGGTCCCGTAGTCTGAATTTGTTATTGGATGCTACTGTCTAGCGTTCTACTTTTCTAGTTTCTTCTCCAGGCTGCACACAGGAACATTCATTTAAATGGGGCCATTTCAGAGGATCCCATTAACCTAATGTCTGTTGAACGTGAACAGACACCAGAGTACCCCGCATAAACCCAGGCAGACACGCAAACGCAAGACACGCAGAACCAGCCGGGATCAAAACGGGGATCTCTGGAACCGTGTGTGCAACTTAAAGTAGCTGAATGTCTTCATTAGAGGGGGTGTCCACAAACATTTGGATAAGAGTATGTTTTTACTGTTCACATTCTAATTCTCAATATGAAATACCCCATAATGAAAATCCCCTAATTTTGTGAGCAGAATCTGAAGTTTGTACCAGGACAAGCAAGAAAACAAGATAGAGCTTGTCCCTGACCTACAGACCTTGACTCCAGGCCTGTGTTTTGACTGAGGTTTGCTTATTGTTTTATTTTTCATTCTTGTGTAACGTCATAAGCTGCAGAAAGGCCACGGCTGGCTGGGCCAGAATTAGGTTTGAACATCTAAAATACAGAGCAATATAGAGCCAGCATCAGGATGCTCATGTACTAGCCGTGCTTTTCCTGCTCAGGGTCGCAGGAGTAACCCCACCACTCCTTTGTTTGTGTTTTAGGGGTGTCACCGACCTGGTTCGGGATCATACTGCAGAGAGTTTATTTATTCTATACAGAGAATGAGCATTGATATGAACTGCACTGTTTAGTGAAACAACTCAGCCATTGTGCTGAACTGCAAGAGGAAGCAATAAAACACGAGACAAACAAATAGGGGAAGAGAACAAAAAGCTGCCTTGGTGTCCTGATCTGAGAACATAGCTGAGATTCAAACACCACTCAGGGACTGGTGAAAAGTAAAAGCAGAATGAAAAGATTCATTCATGTAGCTCAATCCAAGAAATTAATGTGAATGTTCCTCTAAGTTAAGTTCCTGCATCATACAGCAAATCTGTTATTATTTCTGCCTTCAGCTGGACGCTCTTTATCCTAAACTCGGCAAATACAATGATAAAACTACTTGATCTTCCAGCTGATGTAAGAAATCAAAGCACTCACAGATACACTTGTTCTGAAAACACAGAGCTTAACCTTCAGTGTAAAATCAAACGCACAATAAAGCTCTTAAAAAACACAACACAAAATCATCAGGAAAATTGCCCAAACTTTTGAGCGCATCTTATTTTAGGCGCCACACTTCCTTCACTGAAGCAAAAACAGGAACCATGAAGGGTGGAACCTAAGGAATCAGCGAACAGAGATGGAAAGTCAGCAGTTTTGTAAGAATCACGGTGCTTTTGAACACACGTACGCACTTGGTACTACTGTCCTACTCAAAATGCCCAGGCCCCATCCAAGTCAGCAGGCTTTCCTATTTACAAAAAGCTCAAGTTTATTTAGTAACCAAGTCGATTTAGTAACCAACTGGACATGTGCCACCTTTTACCCCTTGGCAGAACCAGGCTTCAAATCAAGGTCACCAGTGCAAAAGTTTGGGCAGGAATCCACTGGTGTTTTCTTTGTTTAGTCTCAAAACACCTTTGCATTGAATTATTTGCAGAGGTTCGGGAGGAGCTCCTAAAGCACACCAAAAAGTGTGCGTTTTATAAATGTAAAGGTCTGCAGCTGATTGTGTGCTGTACTTCTGTAAGTGATTGTGTGGGGAATGTGTGTGAGAGAGTGTGTGCTGTACACTGTGTTCCAGCAACTCACCACAGAAACATGTAGATACTTCTCCAAAGAGGAAGTCTCTCTCTCTCTCTCTCTCTCTCTCTCTCACTCTCTCACACACACACAGAGTTTTTCAGTGTGTATAAAGGTCATGATTTGTTTATACTGTATGAATATTACTGCAGCCATAAATAAACTTCAGCTGCATGTACATGCCTGGACAGATACCAGAGTTAATCGGGCTGTAGATCAGATATCTAACACATCTTCAAATTCTTATTTTAATTGACTCTTGCAATCAAAATATGACCTTTCTGAGGCGCCTAAACTTTTGCACATACCTCTGAAGGACTGCTTGGCTTCAATCCTGTGCAAACGGTTAAATGCACCCATACCTCTTCATGTCTCCCATAATGCCTTTCCTAATGGAGCGTGGAGGTGTGTACGGGACGACCCTGCGTCGTGTGGAGCATGCAGGACGTGTAGAACGTGTGTATGGTCCAGTACGTGCTCACGGAATGGACCACAGGTTACATAACACCTGAGGGCCAGGTAGTGAGCACGGGACGTTAAGCGGGGGTAAACGTGGGCATGACGTCACGCTGAAGCTCACACGAGTTTTACTGTACTGGCCAGCTGGGTTCAGTCCCACTGTGTCAGGTCGAGCACCAATCTGTGTAAAATACGCTTTCATTTACCTAAATTACTTAAATTACTAAATTTTGCTTTGTTTACGTTATCCACCCATGAGATCCACCCTTGTTGTCTTTGACCTGGCCTGTGTGGTCAACCCATATCAGGGGAAGTAGCGGGCTGTGGACCAGAAGGTCCAGTTCAAATCCGACCTCAGCCACTAAGCAAGACCCTTCCTTATCCTTCAATTTATTGGTTTGTAAGGTTAAACACCAGCTGTAAGTCTGTCAAGGAACTAATTGTGAATGTCAAGAAACCGCAGGTGACCTACATTTTGTGGTAACTATTTGCACCCAAAACGTTACGTGTTTGAAGGTGTTTTGTAAGCAAAACCAAAACAGAATAGAGCAGAGTTGTGTCAAGAGTAGATCATTGTAAAAAAATACATATGTAAAACATATTAGACCTTATTTATTATAAAAAGTTTGGATCATGTTTGTAAACGGTGAAGTAATGAACGTGAGGTGGGTGACGTCAGAGCCGTTAAATGGTGCTAGCATAAATAAACAGATAAACTAGTTTATACATCTCTATTAGCCAAACACAATTTAAATTACTTTCTCTCACCATAATAGCTGAAGGCAAATGAAGGTAAGTGCAGCTGTTGTTCTTTTTAGCCATTCAAGATTAAAAACAAACATGTTAAATAATTAAATTATTTAAGAATCGTGCCGGTGAACCTAACATGGCGTCGTATTTGATCTGGAGTGCACTATAAAGGATGTAAACACCAAACATGCTGCTAAGTGATTGGTCCCCCTTCTGCACCTAGAACAGCTTCCATTATCCTGGGAAGGCTTTCTACAATATTTTGGGCTGTATATGTTGGAAGTCATCCAGAAGAGCATTTGTGAGTTTAGACACTGAACTGATGTTGGACAAGAGAGCCTCACATTCTCAAAGGGGTGTTTGATTAGGTCAAGGTTAGGGATGTGTGCAGGCCAGTCCAGGTCTTCCACACCAAACCAAACTCACCATGCTTTGTGCACTGGAGCAGAAAATTACCATCCAAAAAAAATCGGAAGAGTACAATTGTCCAAAATGTCTTGGTTACTCTAAAGCAATAAAATTTCCCATCACTGGAACTTAGGCGACCAAAAACCACCTTATAGCATTATCAGTACTCCACCAAACATTACAGATGGCAGAGTGGAGTCAGGCAGGTGGCATCATATTATAGTAACATGCTTCTATTCAGCCAGCCATTCTTTCTCTAATGTTTTCTCAAAGTTTATTAGTATTTCTAATTTAAAGCTTTATAAAAAAGGTTTATAACTTAAGGACACCGTCAGTTGCAGCAAGAACGCAGCGAAAAATCACTTGTGCCGTCACACTAGACTTGACAGTAAACGGCGACCTCTGGTGGACAACTTTATTTGATTTTTTTTCCCTTACAAGTTCAAACATTCAACGTCGTCACAAACAGGTAAATAAAAACGGCAATTTCTTTTGATCGAAGACAAAGCGAGGCATGAACAGTTCAGTATTAAAATATCTGATTACAGTTTATAATCTTACATTGTGTGACTGGATATTAAAACATAACATAAAATCACAATTTTATACAGTGAACTCAGCACAAGGCAAAACTTATTTTCATAAAAGAGATACGTCACTGTTCCATGCTAAAGTACAGCACTTCCCCCCCTTACCCTCACAAATGGTATGATCCACTTTGTCTCTTCTTAGTGTAAACGATAACGTCCAAAATAACGTTAAAATGTATGGTGTTTTTGTTTCAATTTTCACCCGGACACTCTCTAAACTCTAGAAAGCCGGACTCGTTAAAGCCATGTAGTTCTTAGTAGGTGGCCTCATCAATGTCGTTGTCGCTGTCCCCTCTGAAATCCTCCCCATTATCGAAGTAGGACATGATGTAATCTGTCTCCTGAACACAAACAGAGCACAAAAATCCCCCATTAAAATCCGATTTGACCCTAAATCCTTGAAATCACTGTCCAAAATAAATCATCAGACCTCCTCAAACTCTTCTTCATCGTAGACCTCGGCATCTTCAGGATCCTCTTCTTCCTCGTCTGCTGCCTCCTTCTTCTTGCTCTCGCCCTCTCCTTCATCATCAGACCCGTTCTCCACCTCGCTCTTCTCCAGAGTCTGATTACAAATCAGAGAGACAGCAGGAGTTTAACGCCTCCACCAAACACCTTTAGATCCTTCAAAACCTCAAACGGCATGCTACTGCCAGTTAACATCCTGGCACTGCCAACCTGACACTGTCTACACGAACCGAGTGTACTTGGAGGGGGGTTAAGGAGCCACAACTGTCTCTCTGGTAACTTTAGAGGGAGAAGTTTTCTGATTTCAGGATACATTTCCTTAAAGACGTCTACTTCCGCTCCGTGAAACATTAAATATTAAGTGTATATATAACGCTGCCAATCTAAAACTTTCCACACGTCACTTCCTCCAGGAAATGTATTATTATTTCAAAAACCTTCTTCCTGTGAGGCGGGGTTCGAACCTGTAACCATTGGTGGATGGTGGTCCATATTTACCTCTAGTTTCTGCAGCACTTCTGTAGGACCACCGTCTTTGCTCTGCCTCATGCTTTTGGCTGCCGGTTTGCTTTCTGTGGGTCGAGAAGCAACGAGAAGTGTGTGTGTTTGTGTTATGAGAAGCGTGTGAAAGCGGTTCGCCATGTGTTTAAGCACTCACTCGATTTGCGTGGCTTCTGTACTCGGACACTCAGCTCCTTGGGGAACCGACTCCAGTCTGAGAGAAGGAACCAAACCAAAATAAGCTTTGATGAAGCTGAAAGTTTGATTTTCATCACTTTAATCACAACTCACCTGGAGTCCATTCGTGGTATTTGCTATGTCCATTTTGGTATTTATCAGAATATCTGACCACGTCTGTAACACACACACACAGACACACAGACACACACACGTTTGCATTTAAATGCAAATTCTGACTGGTTCCACCTTTAAGGACAAAAGATCAGCAGACATGAGGAACGGCAACGTCTTTAACATCACAATAGAAACTTCCAGAGTTTCATCCAGGGTCTGTAGCACTTTCAGAAAAATCCACCCCGTCAATGAGACGGAGAAGAACACAGGACTTTTTAAGATTTCATTTAAAGAAGAGCTTTAATAAACGAAAGTCTGACATCCATTAAATTGACATGACATCATTAAATTTCACCTTGCTGGAGAGAGAGAAGAGATAGAGAGAGCACCACCTTTTGATTATAAACAATATTCACCTCACTGTTTGTGTGATAATTTAAAAGACGGTCGATTTTAATCCTAAGGTAAAATCAAGACAAGAAAAAGTCTTATTTAAGACGGAGATTCTGATCCACCTTTAAGCAAACGACAAAAAGGAAGAAAGAAATGCTAAAGAGAATAAATAAATAAATGCTAAAAATGCTAAAGAGACAAAAAGAAAGAAATGCTAAAAAGAATAAATAAATAAATGCTAAAGAGAAAAAATACATATATGAAGGCTAAAGAGAAAAAAGAAAGAAATACTAAAGAGAATAAATACATAAATAAATGCTAAAAAGGAAAAAAATAAAGAAATGCTAAAGAGAAAAAAATTAAGAAATACTAAAGAGAATAAAAAATAAATAAATCATTGCTAAAAAGAAAAAATAAATAAAGAAATGCTAAAGAGAAAAAATTAAGAAATACAAAAGAGAAAAAATAAATAAATGAATGCTAAAAAGAAAAAAAGGAAGAAATGCTAAAGAGAAAAAAGAAAGAAATGCAGAAACGAGAAAAAAACAGAAAAAGATAAAGAAATAAAAGAGCTAAAGTTGTTACTGATAAAAAAACTAAACTTAAATCCTGTAGATTTTGATGATGATGAAAGTCGTCATCGTCGTTTTTACCTTTCTTGCTTGATGGCTCTCGGATGTGAAAGGGAAGGTTCTTACTGGAGGATCGCAGTTCCTGTTTGAGGGCGAGCATGTACTCCACCTCCTCCCCCGATTGTAGGGGAACTGGACGGAACTGCATGGGCTGAAGAGACACACACACATCATTATAATTAATACACTCGAATACATTGAATCTCTAGATGTGTGTGTGTGATATCTAAACATACAGGGTAGAGCGGTGACGGCTTCTGAGCACTGCTGGGTAAAACATCTCCTCTGCCAAAACCCAAAGAGTCCACATTAAAGGACAAAACAGTTCGTCCTCGGCCCCGTCCCGCCATGGAGTCTGCACAAGGATGACAGTGTGTACACTTTAAAGACGCAGAATGACCAGGAACCCTACTACACAATCGAGCGACATAAAGCGCTGGGTCAGTTTAGTGTCCACATGAACAGAGGTGCACCCACTATTAATAATAATTCTGTTTTATATGATATAGAAATGCAAACATTAGCCAATTATGATAGTTCAGACTGTTTTAAAAAACCATAACAAGTAACTACAAAATTAATTAAATTAAATAAATTACAAGTATAACATTTATTTTAGGAGTTTATGTCATGAAACAATTCTTTAACACCCTAAAATAATTTATAATTGCAAATTAAACAAATCATAACAAGTTTTATTTTAGGCATTTATCTAACGATAAAATTCTAGAACACTTTAAAATAAATTTTAAATCGGATAAAACACAAATTTAAACAAAAAAAACATAAAATATATTTTTCTAAAACATTTCAAATGAATAAAACATGGAATAAAACACAGTTATATATTATAATACATTTTATTTTAGCGTTTATTTTCATTATAAAATTCTAAAACACTCAAAAATAATGTAGAATTGTATAAAACACGGATTTAAACACAGTAACACATTTTTAGTATTTATGTATACTACACTACTACAGTAATAGTAAATGGTAAGAACAGAGTTCTAAGCCTGTAATAACAGCTTTAGAATCTTTAGTTTGTAATTTGTACCTCTGACCGCTGTTCTAATTCACACTTTCTCTCTCTTTGATCTCCACTTCAAAACTTCAGTTTGAACTAAATCCTGAAATCCTGAACATCTGCACAGTTTCAAACCGACCAGATGTTCTTAACCATGCAGCTCAAACCACGTGGGTGACCCACAGAGAGCCACTTCCGCACCGACAGAGAGAGGGCGGAGCCGGAACACATGTGACTCGTGCAGAGTAAACACTACACACGTGGAGTCCGACCCAAACATGTGAACTGGTGTTTAAATGATCATATTTAAGGGAGAACGGGGCTGGGGTGTTACATAACTAATTCCATGATTTATTTAATGTTCAAGTATTTGTGTTCAAACCATTAGGTTTGTTTTGCCGTGTTTTATTTCCTTTATATGATTCTCTACATTTGATACTTTTTATTTGACTCCCTGTATTTGACTCTCTGTATCTGATACTGTTTATTGAACTCCCAGTATTTGACTTTCTGTATTTAACCCCTTGTATTTCACTCCCTGTCTTTGACTCCCAGTATTTGACTCTCTGTGTTTGACTCTCTGCATTTGACTTTCTGTATTTAACTCCCTGTATTTGACTCCCAGTATTTGATACTGTCCATTTGACCCCAAGTATTTGACTCCCAGTATTTGACACCCTGTATATCACTCTATGTATATGACTCTCAATATTTGACTCCCTGCATTTGACTCTCTACATTTGACTCTCTGTATTTGATACTGTCTATTTGACTCTTTGTATTTGACTCCCTGTATTTCACTCTATGTATATTACTCCCAATATTTGACTCCCTGTACTTGATTCCCTGCATTTGACTCTCTGTATTTGATACTGTCTATATGACTCTGTGTATTTGACAGTCTGTATTTGATACTGTCTATTTGACTCCTTGTATTTGACTCTCTGTATTTGATACTGTCTATTTGACTCCTTGTATTTGACTGTCTGTATGTGACTCTCTGTATTTGACTCCCTGCATTTGACTCTCTGTATTTGATACTGTCTATTTGACTCCCTGTATTTGACTCTCTGTATTTGATACTGTCTATTTGACTCCTTGTATTTGACTGCCTGTATGTGACTCTCTGTATTTGACTCCCCGTATTTGACTCTTTGTATTAGTCATAGCCTAAATACAGTACTGTGACGGTCTGATCTAGTATTTTTGTACAATAACTATTACTGACTGATTTTTTTCCCTCTTGGGTGAAGTGACAAACTTGAATATAACTACCGGGACTTGCCCGAAAGCTAGCGTAAGATATAAAAAATAAAAAGAGGCGTTATTGAAGTCATAATGTGAAATCCTTTAATGATGGAATATACGAAGGAAAATGTATGAATGCAGTAGATAAAACATTATGACTAAATCTTAAACTTAGGCTCTAGTTGTATGTTTAAAAAGTTATTGGAGCATTTGTTTGGGTGTTGGTTGGAGCCACACTAACAGTTTCACAAACGACGGTGGTTGGTGCAGCTGTTGGAGTAGAGGTCGGTGTTATGTTTGGAGTGTCAGTAGGTGGATTGGTTGGAGCAGTTGCTTGAGTGGTGGATGTATCAACACTTTTACAAACTGTTGACGGAACGGGGTTGCAAGTAAAAGTGCACTGGGTTGTTGAAGTAACTGTTGGAGTATCAGTTGGGGTTGTGGTTGGACCAGCACTTGGATGAGTAGTTGAAAGAAGCGTGGCACAAGTAATCATATGTGGAGTGGTTGGTGTAGTGGTTGGAGAAGCGGTTGTAGTGATAGCAGAAATAGTTGGAGTATTTGGGGGGGATGTAGTTGAATTGGTCTCAGTAGTGGTTGAACCAGCTCTAGGATGTGCAGTTGAAAGAAGCGTTGATGGAGTGGTGACTGAATCGGTTGGAGTGGTGGTTGAGGCATTTGATGGAGTTAGATTGGTTGGACTGTTGGTTGGAGTTGTACTTAATGAGTTCGCCATTGGAGTACTGTTTGATGTCGTGATTGAAATAGTTGGAGCACTTGTACTGGTTGAAATATTTGGAGTAGTTATTCGAATTGGAATTGAATTGTTTGGAGTGTTTACTGAGTCAGTTGTTGGAGTAATAGTTGATTCGGAGGTTGAAATATCTGGAGTAGTTATTGGAATTGTTGTTGAATTGTTTGGAGTATTTACTGAGTCAGTTTTTGGAGTAATAGTTGATTCAGGGGTTGAAATAGCTGGAGTTGGTGTCATTTCAGGAGTGGTAGTTGTTGGAGTGGCTGTTTGGGTGCTGGTGCTTCCTGTTGGTGGAGGCACTGGTAGATATATGACTGTGTGGAGAACATTCCATTAGTATTTTCCCTTTCTCAGCAAATCACATTCCGTTCTCAGCGTGACACTTACCTTTGGTGAATATGGGGTTGATTTTAAGGCTGTTTATCACATTCTTTGAAGAGAGGTTCATCAGAAAAATGTCTCTGATCACAGCAGGGTTGGTGTCTCTCGAGTGGAACGTGATGATGGCCTTAATCAGCACTGATCCGTCTTCATTACTTAATGTGGAGTAGAGAAACATAATTTGAGACGAACTGATATTTTTGCTTTGCTAAATACTAAATTGAAGATGCTCTACAAATATGATCACGATGTTTTATAGACACTCCAGAGCCACTATGAAGATTCTTATTGTGGGATGCTCTGAAGATGACCTCGAGAAACTATAAATATGCTCTGAACAAACTAGAGAATCTCTGAAAATGGAGACGCTAGAGATCTAGAGATGCTGTGAGGATGCCTTAGAGGTGCTATCGAGATGCTCTAGAGACACCAGTATACAGTATGTTCTGCACACAGAGGTCTGGAGATACTCTGGCCATACTCTTGAGACAGAGAGCAACCTCTCAATTTCCACAGACCCTTCAGAGTGTATCCACAAAGTCTTGATAGACCAGCATTGCCCAAACCTTTGCTTAAGACTATATATCAGACTGTAGTGTTACACTTACGGCCAGGGATAAGTAACTAAGCAGGTTAAGAGGTGTTTGTCCCTTTTAGAATCAATATTGTAGCTCCAGAGAGAAGTGGTGTGCCGTTTAAGGTCGTACCTGAAGGTCACAGCCGATGCACCTTCGTAAAACATGTGGGTGTCACAGGTGAAGCAGCCGTAGACAGAGTAGAGCTGGAGAAGAGATTCCGCAACAACAAATGAGAAAGAATTTCAACATAATTCTGAAACCAGCCTGGCTACACTGCAGGGACTAGAGTTTGGTGCCTTACACGGTGCCAGGGTCGGGCATCTAATGAAGACATGATTGGTATTGGCTGAAGGAGGAAGAGAAGGCTGGTCTGGGGTTGATCCACCCTTTAGAGGGGAAATACAGTATTTATAGGTGAAAGTGGAAAGCAAAGCCAAATGTGTTTGGAAACCCAATGTGATTGAGGCCAAAATGATTTGGAGAAAAGAGCCAAAGTGGAGGATTTAAAGACGAAATAATTGGAGGGGGGTGTTCCAGTTTTTCCGCAGAGTAGCAAAGATAGATCCTGAGGATCCGAGGAGTGAGAAGGACACAGAGAGCTCACCGTAGATCTGAGTGTCAAAACGATTTCAATATTTCAGTTTTTTAAGCGCCAACAACTGAAGTTCGTTTTCATCATTTACTGTAACGATAATCTCACTTCTTTAATTATCGAACCTCTCCTGGCTTTGTTTTGTTGCTCTTTTAAATGAAACGTAAATACGACAAATTTGTGCAAATTTCAGCATTTAATTAAGCATTAGAATATCGCAAATCAAATATCGGCTGCACGGAAGTGGCCGCAAGATGGCGCTTCTGCGCAAAAAAACCCACTAGGTAAGATCAACCTGTTTTGTGTATCGCTAATCACACTGCCAAGTAACCTACTTCAAGTCATTAAGCTTGTTAATTAAAGTTTGTGTTAAAGTTTGGGTTAAAGTTAAGTTGGGATCACAAAGTATTAAACCTTAGGTTGCTTTAGTTATTTACTAGAGCACGTTCGTTATTAGTAGATCTTTGTTTTGGTCTGAAACTCTTCTTAACCCTTTAGATTCGTTATTAGATCCTATAACTGTGGTGTAAATCATAATAAACCACGAACAGATCAGATAGAGTTATGACAAAAACAGTACCAAAAATGGCAGATAACAAGCTATTTTAAAAGGTAACTCCAAAAAAAGTGTGCTAAACTGAGTAGCTATTGTTTGTGTCGCTTCACCACATGTGGAACACGGATGTGAAGAAGTCTGGATGCAGGATTGGGTTCTCACCTGTACTGTCTTAAAACAAGTTAGCATTTTATGCCATTATTGCGATGATTGTACCTTAACGTGAAGCCTGAAGCCCACAGTGTGGTTTAAACCGATTAAATTATGACGGGATCAGATGCCTTAATCCATTTAAAAGTTCTTCTCTCATCTGAAGCACTCACCATGCCGCTGACCTCTGCACACAAGCTCTTATAGTACAGAGAGTTGGGGTTGAGGAGCGAGCTGCTGTAGATGCGATTGGTGATGTCCACGGTTATTTGATAAGCAAGCGTAGGGACTTTGACCATCGGTCTGACCAAACTGGCACCTTCAGTGGAGCCTGCAGCATTAAACGGTTAAAGAAATCATGATTTAACAGTGTGATTTTGATTCATATTCTGATATTCATCTAGGTTTACCTGCTCCCAGCAGCACAGCGATGCACAGAGAGGTCCAACCGTAGCTCATCACAAGCTTCATCCTGAAGAACCTGCAGTATGGAGGAGAACCTCAGCAGCTCCAGAACTTATGCAGGTCTAGGTGGGGCCAAACGACTGTTTTTTTTTTTAGTATCAAACATTATTTAACTTTAAACACGAACATTATCTACATCGGCTTGTGTCAATAATCTCTATAACATAGGCCACTTGTGACTTTATTTCCCCCGTGCATGAGCTCATGGAACATTGTATATTAAAAGTGTTTTTACCATTTATCAACCAACAAAGAAAAATGAAGCCACTTGAGATTGTTTAATTTAATCGTTGTTTAATTTGCTCTTAAACGGTCACCCGGGCCGTACGCGGTCCAAACTGTGACTGCACAGTTATCATCGAAAAAAACCCAACACATTTCTGTATTTAAAAAAATAAGTGTAAAATGTCCCGTGTGTACATTTGTGTAAGTTTTCACACAAGATTTTTGTGTTTTTCTAAAAGGTTGAATCAGAAAAGGCTGGGACGGGTAAAGAAAATGTAAAAATACATTTTAAAAAACAGTGCTTCTTATAGTTTCTTTATTTCTTTTGTTAGTAATTGTTCTTTTTTTTGTTCTCGCACATTGGTTGATAAACTGGAGATCCTCTGCCATCTTTACTCCTCAAAAACTCTGCCTTTAACGGATGCTGCTTTTGGGCCATTTAATTGTTTCGTATTTTACCCTCTGCAGTGTCTGCAATAAAAGCCAAAATCCCTCTAAATTAAATATCCCCTAATTTTGGCAAGCAGTGTAAAGGTTGCATTTGGGTTTGTACGGGGTAAGAACATAATTCAATTATTATTTTCAGTAGTTAAGCTAAGAGACTCATTGATGACGTCAGTTTAAATTTGCAGGAATAAACGCTGACATTTAATACAGATTTAAAGAACGTTTAACAAGCTTTTATAGCATGTTTACATTCTGATTATTTGTAGAAATATTTGAGCATTGTTTTAACACTCCCCACTGACGCATATAAAAGCTGCTTTTTTCTGTTTCTGGTTTATATAAGAATTAAATAAATGCAATGTTGGTGGAACACCAGCAGCTGTTGCACCATTTCTTACCAGATATTCATTGTCCACACGTTCTGAGACTTTAATTCTTCTGCCAGATTGACTTTTTTGGACAAAGTGAACATTTCTGGTGTAAATGAACTCGTTGGGGAAAACGTAGGGCAAGACAGCAGTTTATTAAAAAGAGCGTTAATAGATTGGAACATGGTTACACTTTGTACTTTTATTGGCAAAACATTTATTTCTGTCATGTGAGGATTCCTACTGCAATAATCTCACGAAAAGATGTGATG
Organism: Parotocinclus haroldoi; assembly: GCA_034779995.1. Lineage (NCBI taxonomy): Eukaryota > Metazoa > Chordata > Actinopteri > Siluriformes > Loricariidae > Parotocinclus > Parotocinclus haroldoi. The sequence goes on from JAUZST010058462.1 coordinate 28,702, forward strand.
GAAACTTTAAATGAACATATTAAACAAGCAGATTCTTCATCTCCACAAAAAAACATCTAATATGTCCTAAGGGCTTTGTGCATAATGCATTTAATACCAGGGTTGCCAGATCCCGCAAGAGAAACATGCAACCAGGTCTACAGAACGTCTATGGAGTTTAGCGTGAGTGCCCAAGGCTCACTTTTGGGTCCTCGCCCATTTGATTTGACCTTGTGAAATGTTGGGTGAGTTCTCTACCTTTGTAAATATGTCGTAAATGTTTATTCGATCGTTTCTCAGTTTATGCTTCAAAGCCTTCAGGTTGGGGTTATAAGAGGCTTCTCCTGGCTGGAGCTTGGTGCCCTTTATTAAAAAGTCACAGAGATAAGGTACAGTGTAACTAAGGCTACTTTATGTAGCTTTCTTATCGTTTATTAGGTTTTCTGTGCTTTAGACAAACAGAGAGCAAAGTCGAGTAGCTAGTGCATTAGAAGTACTTTAGATTTCTTTATCGGGGTAACGTGATTATCACGATGCATTAAACAGCGGCATGACAGAGTGACGCAATCAAAAGATTAGGAGGAGCAGGAGGATTGGAAGGCTGTAGCGCAGAAAAGAAGTCCCTGCAACGGGAAGTGAAGGTGGTGCGGCGTTGTGCTGGGCTCGGTGCTTAGTGGTTGGGCGGGCGGTCGTCGTGGTGGCTGTTCTAGCGGTTGTCTTCTCGGTGTTTGGGCCATCTGATGGAGAGATAGCGTGAGTGGTTAGGGTCGTGGTTGGAGTTGGGTCTGGCGTGGTTTCAGATGTGATGGTCGTTGGACTCTTTGGGGTTTTAGTAACAGGTGTTGTTGGGGTAGTGACTGGGACAGTAGTTGGACCCAGGGTTGGTCTTGGTTCGACTGTAGAGAGAGACGTAGGTGATCGTTAAGACGATAAATCGTTCATGTTGAAGGTGGTAAAATTAAGAACGCTTACCATGCGTGAAGTCGGGGTCGAGTTTAAGGCCGTTTATTAGGTCCCTACCAAAGGTCGCCAGTCCAAACAGAGCCTTGATGGCCTCCGCATTGATTTTGCGTGCCTCAAACCAGAGGGTTGACTTGGCGAGCACGGAACCATCTTTGTTGCTACGAGAGGTGAAAGACAGTAAAAAACAAAGCATTGGAAAGGAGAAGAACCTTTTCAAATAAATGATGTGGCACAAAAAAGTGAGGAGGTCGTACCTGAAGGTCATGGCCGATACGCCGTCATAAAACGCCTGTGTGCTGCAGGTGAAGCACCCGAAAATGGAGTAAAGCTTGGAAAAAGACAGTAAAAAAAGGCACAGTTAGAGTTTAGAGATGATTACCGTCCAGATAATAATGAATACTGTCCCTCACTTAGGCATTAATTAGCTTGTATTTTTCGTTTTGTGGCATCGACGAGATAAAAAAAGGGAACTCACGGCGCCGCTGACTTGTGTGTAGAGCATCTGGTAATCGGCAGACTCAGGGTCCAGGAGGGAAACGGTGAACCTGTGGTTGACGATGTCCACTGTGAACTCGTATGGCCTATATGAGGGGCGTCCGTCCCCAAAACTCGCACCTAGAGAAGATCCGGCAAAAATCGAACACTGGATGAACGTGGCTTTTATTAGTGTCTTGTGCAAAGGGAAAAAAGGTACTGATTGGAAGAAGTAAAAGAAGGCAGCTAGCTGGCAGCTCTGACACGATCAAAAACTGAAGATCTTACAACCTTCATAACCATTAATATATCTGTATCTGCGTTACATTTTCTAGACAGACCAGAGCACAGTGAGCCGTAAATAATTAGACACCAGATTTATCTCTCACCTGACATCACCAACAGGGCGATGCTGAGAGTCATGTGGAGCTCCATCCTGAAGAAGAAACCTGAAATGTTCTCCGTCTGAGTTTCAGAAGTGAAGTGACCTCAGCGCGAAGCTGCAGCTTGCTCTTAAGAGGTCCTGATACGGAGTCAGGTGTGGCACGGTGCACAATGCAACGCTGATAATAATACTAACTCCGACTCAGGTCCATTATTACTGGCTGTTTTAGGAAAATAACGTTCTGTAGATCTGTCAGAGCAGATGATGTGCAGAACATACATTTATTTTTAGAAGGAAACAGAATTTTTATTTTCTGATATCAGAAAATAAAGCCTTCCAGGTTCAAGGGAATGAATTCTGGATGTTTATAACCTTGGAAGCGTTGAGGGTCAGAGCTCAGACATCTGTCTCCTTCCATTATTGTGCCTCAATTATTGAGACAAATAAGTGTTTCCTGACTGGCTGCCCCATCTACACAAGTATATTGATCCAGGAACTGGAGTGATTCCCCAAAACCTAAAAACATGACAAGTTCTAATAATGGGTGAACAGTGACCGGACCCAGGCCGAACCACGCCAAGTCTTCCAAGCTTAGAGGAGTAAAGACACCTGGGTTGGAGTGATGAGATAGCAATGTCTTTGTAACATCAGCCTTTAAAACAAACGTCCAGTCATTGTTCTTCTCTAAAAGAGTTGGGCTTTCTTAGCTCTTGAACTCTTTGGACGGTTTTTGAAGTCCAAATCCTGGAGATATTCCAGTGAGTTCTGCTTGTAGAAGTTTTTGGCCTTCCAGATTCCATCTTTCTGGTAACATCTCCCGTGGTTTTGAGGCACTGAACCATTCTGTTAAAAGCTGATGGTGCACCTTTAGGATACTGGAAAAGTTTGGAGATGTGTTTAATTTGTAACTTCTTTACAGGTTCTGTCATTCCTTGTTCTTATTTTCAGGCTGCATGGTAGATAATAACCAAGGACCTCCCACTGAGGATTGATTTTTAAAATCTATTTTCTTTTAAAATCTATTTTGTTACTAATTTTATTACTAACTTAAATATTACTTTTAAATGTTTAAATGTTATTGATTTAAAGTATATTATATACTTAGTTCTACTATTACTTTAATATACTGTTAAGTATTTACTTAATTAACATCTAGGCTACCCATGGAGGACGGGTCCCCTTTTTGAGTCTTGGTTCCTCCTAAGGTTTCTTCCTTCTACTTTCAGGTAGATTTTCCTTTCCACTGTTGTTCTAGGCTTGCTCAATGTGGGGTTGGCCTTTAAGATCATATAAGATTGTAAAGCTAAAAAAGATATTTTGCAATATCAATGCACCTCGTTAGAGTTTTATTCTTCAATCTTTTCAGGATTCTGTCTTTCCGTACAAGAAGACCTACCCTGTTTCAAGCTTCTCTCACCAACTTGCTCATTTTCTAATCAATCATTTGTCATTATGATCATTAAAATTAATATTTATCTCCTTTAGATTTGACCCGAGAGTTGATTTGAGAGCAAATTTGAGATTTGAACTGATATGGGATTAAAGAGACCACGATTATACAAACCTGGCAAATATTTCCTTTGGAGAGGCATTGTACAAAGTGGAGATCTGTCAGGCCAAAGGAATTTGGGACCGAGCACGATATGCTATGGGTCTCTCTATTAAACAAATTTGCCACACTGTGTTTTGTTAATTCTGAGGTCAAGAGGAAAGGTGAAGGCGTCAGCGTGTTTTATTTTTCTGTAATTATTAGATGACGCTCCTGATCTGGATTGTCCGAAGTGCCTGTCTCCAGGTGACCCTTCACAGTTGCTCTGGGGAATTGTTAACTTGCCCAGCCATCCCTCCCACAGACAAAGCCAATTGTGCCTGCATGCGAAGCCAGTCCTGGACTGTTGGGACAAAACCCTGAGTCACTGCACTGCTGGAAAAATGAGGGCTTTTCTGAGGGCTGTCCAACACAGATATGACTGATCATAGCGATTCTTTCTGGGCTACCATCACAACTTTAGAGATGCACGCCCAATTGTGGGGCTTCTGGCCCAAGGACATTTCTTAGTACTTTAGAGCTTATTTCACATCTCTAGAGAACCTAGCTAAACTTTATTGACATCTCTAGGGCATCTCTCTCAACTTTAGGATATCTAGCCCAACTTTAGAGCTTCCTACCCATTTCTAGAGAATCTCGCCCAACTTTAGAGCTTTTTCTCCATCTCTAGGGCATCTTTCCCAACTTCAGGACATCTCTGCTAACGTCAAAGCTTCTTCTCCATCTCCAGGGCATCTCTCCCAACTTCAGGACATCTAGCCCAACTTTAGACCTTCTTGGTCAACTTCATGCATGAATTGACGTTTATTAACACTGTCTGCAACTCAATGAAATTCAAATGAAATACTGCTCCAGCCCAAGCCTCCCAGTAGACGTTGGCTAAACTTTTTTTTGGTTCAAGGCATTCAGCTGGACAACTTGATTCTCGTCAACTTTATTCCACAGGAGTTTGACGATGGGAGACAAAATGGTAGCGCCCTCTAGTGAACTTTAAAGGAGCCTCACACGACCGACCCAAACGTCCAGGAACACGAACAGACAGAGGTGCAGTTTTTAAAATCAACGCTATTGTCTTTAAAATTCACTTTATTAACAAGGTGACATGCAAAAGCATAATCAGTCCAGGCCTGAATCATTTCCAGAATGTTACATTTACTCTTTGGGATCAAAACTCCTTTTAATGATTCACTAACAGCACATTATTCTAACATGTAGGACATGGTCTGTAATCTGCTATTAAAGTTAGACTAAACATAAACTTTATTTAGAACAAGTGAAAGAAACTGTTTTGCTTTCAGGGTTGGAACATGTTGACCTTTACTAAATCAGGCTGAGCTTCGAGCCTCTGGGTTGCGATAACCATTCAGCCCGTGCCTTTTACGTTACTTTTATGCTTATCTGCATTGTCCTTATCACGATATAAACATCAGTGATATAATATTCTGCTTCTGCTCTAACCTTTCGCATGAAAACGTAAGCCATTCTATATGAAAGGTGGGTGAAAGTTGTGACGGCTTTGGCGTGTTTGCCTTCGTTTGTGAGGAATGAGGCTTTTGAATAATAACGTACAGATACGAGACAACCTTATAACGATCCATCAGTTAGACATACTGCACACAGGACCATAAAGAAACCCTGCTATGGTTCGAACGACGAGTTCAGGAAGATCACACGGAACATTAACACTGAAACGAGGACAGAGGCCAGCATGATTGGACCTTGGCGAAAAACATATGCAGCGTTGTGGCTTTCTTCGTGTTCATGGTCTGGGTGCGAGGTGGTCGCTGGACGAGGGGTTCTGCTTGGTGCGGCGGTTGATTGTAGGGTAACTGTGTGGAGAGAGGAGTGTGAGTTTTCAAAGTCCTAATGGATTTATCTAGATAAATCAGAATGAAGGCAGTCCAAGATGGTAGTAGACCATGCCACTGGGGTTCCCATCAGACAGGCCCCAGTTGACATCCCATTCAAAGTACATCTTCTCCTGCAATCCAGGGACCCTGACCAGCACAGGTGGGTTACAGACACTTACCCCGCGTGAACACAGGATCGATCTTAAGGCCGTTGATCTCGTTACTTCCAGAGACGACTTTATTAAACAAATCTTTGATGACCACCGCGTTGATTTGGGTGGAGGAGAACACGAGCGTTGCCTTCACAATCACCGACCCACTTTTGTTACTAACCAGATAATAATAATAATTAGAAACTATATAATGAACTGTACATGGTCCTGCTTCAAGCGTAAAGATTATCATTACCTGAAGGTCACGTCAGATACACCTTGATAAAACGAGCGTGGGTCGCAGGTGAAGCAGCCATAGATGGAGTAGAGCTGGGAAATGTTTAGAGACGATAAGCATTTACTCATCTCAGGGGCTATTGACAATGGGTACAGGTACTAAAGGGCACCTCGTACCTAAGCCTACACCATAGGCCATTATTATGTAGACACCCCTTCTAATCAGATACAACTCATCAACTTTCTGTCTTAAAGCCTCATACACATAAATGGTTCTTAAATCCTGATGGAGAACCTGGCTGGCTTGCTCAAACCCCCATCGTACACCTCTGAGATGAACCTCTGAGATTTTTTGTACCGTGTACACAGTGTCCACATGTATATGAATCTTTGTCTTAATGCGTGTCTAATCATTCAGATTTTCTTACACCTGTTTTTGAAAGGATAAGAAAGAATAAGAAAAAATATTTCCCTGAGAAAAAATCCTGAAGTTCTATTTAGCTACAATTGACGTACCGCTCCGCTAACTTGCTCATGAAGCATCTGAAAGTCAGCAGAGCTAGAGTTGAGAAGGTCGCTGCTGTAGACCCGGTTGGTGACGTCCATGGACAGGACGTAATCGAACGACGCCGAATTTACCGAACTTGCACCTTCAGGACAGGAGAGCCAGCAGAAAGAGTATTAATCGATTACAAACGAATCTTTATTCCTATACAGGTTTTCTTTTTTTAATCTTTTTTATTACTGTCTTAACATTCCTTTCTAATTTACTGCTTTGTAGATTTATCAGAGTGCAAGTATAATTATAAAGAATTCTCAAACTAGAGCATTGAAATAATGTAGGTAAAATAAAATGTGAACTGTTTGCATTTGAGCTTTAAATCCTGTTTATTTTACAGATGACATTTACTGATCATTTACTGATTTAATTCTTTTTTAGATCTTTGTAAGATCTCCAGCCTTTATAAAATCAAAGTCTGGGACTAAAAACTCGCCAAAAAAAAATTTGGCTTTAGATGTGAAAAGATGTCAGACCTTGGTCTACTCAAACTTTTAAACCTGCAAGACCAATAATCTATAATAATGTTTCATCATCACCATTTAGTTCTTCTTGAGATCAGTCGTTTGGCGTCATGACTCAACATTTCAAAGTTTAGAAAATGTAAATTTGATCAAAAGTTTTTACACTTATTAGCATAAAATGAAATTCTCACCCGACATCACCAGCAGGACCACACCGAGCGCCGTCCATACGTATCGCCTCAGGCTGAGCTCCATCCTGAAGGATCTTGAACTTCAGATATTCTGACCTAATGGGTGAGCAGGTCCATAAGAGAACAAAGTGAAGAAAAGGTGCCTGAGGGAGGGACGAATTAGCTCATTTCGGGCCTCGTCTGATTCGTCGATATGATAAGAAACCAGGCGTGGTCCGGTGAGAAGAAAACTCTGCTAGAGTTTCTGTAAAGTAAAGTGTTTCTGTAGTAAAATGTCCAGACACCCATCATGGCTGGTTTGATTAAATCTCATTATGGGTCCTGTTTTGTTTCTTTGTTTTTATTGTTTTAACTGAAGAATATGGTCAAGACTTTAAAATAAATAAAGGCACAAGGACAAAGTTCCCCTTGTAATCGTGTGACTTTGTGGAAGTTTCTATTGACATATAACATAAATAACCAGAGCTGAGTCTCTCACAATTTTCCATTATCTAAGGGCATACCCAAACAGAGAGCCTAGGGCCACAGTGGAAAGGAAAAACTTACCAAACGTTATAAGGAGGGAACCTTGGAAAGCAAGTTCATGTCCTGCCTATAGGCAAGGTGATTCCTGTGATCAATGTTTCTTCAATTTGCCTTAATTACCCATTAAGGATTAAGTGTTAAACATTTTAAGCAACCTGCCACTTTTCAGTAGGTTTTTTTAATCCATCTGTAACTTTCTAAGCATGTGTTTTCTTATCAGTGACAAATGACCAGTATGATTATGTTTAACCACCGAATGCTAACAATCTTTAGCCATTGTTCTTGTAAAGCCTAATCAGTAAATCAGTGTTCACCTGCTCAATAAAAGCAACATTTTTGTTGATATTCCAAATGAAAAGAAGTTACACAACGTCTGCAGGGACTTAACTATAACCCACATATTTTCACCAACCGTTGACGAGAAGACAAAGATAAACGTAATGGATCATCTGAAAAGGTTCTCAGTTTCCCTCTGCTTTTCCTTTTGCAAGATGGAGGCAAGCAGTAGGGACCGGGTGGAAGGTTCTGGATTTAAAAGAGCAGGAAAATCGGCGAGAGGGTCCAACTTTTAGTCATTTTTACACATGAAAACTTAATGTGCTTATCCTATTTCTTTTCAAGATCCTGTATACACACACGCACGCACACGCGTTGCTTTGTCCAGTAGGTGGCACTATAAAGTTATTTATGGAGTAACGGTAGCCACTGGCTTTCCTGCAAAATAAAGCAATTTTAAAGAAAAGTTTGGAGGGAAAACACAACACAACTGGTGAACCAACACCAACAGATCGTTAAACCATCTCAAAAACGAACTTGTAGTAATGAGACTGTAAGAATTAACTAAAGCAGCCCTCATTGCAATCTGACTTCTACAGCCACAGATTCCACCATCAACCGACTGAAAATAATAATTAAAATCTCATATATAGACTTTTCAATATAGTGACTCTAATATATAGACCTTTTCTAGTTATTGATCAATAAATATCATTGGAAAAACGACTATTTATAAAGCATTTAGATTGTGTTCTGTATTACTGTATTTTCTAGTATTCATAACTAACCCTAAACTATGTTTATCTCCTAAATAGCACTACCAGAGCTGTACTTATGATTATTATTGGTTATAGTATTGTTTGTAAATTACTGAAACATGCAAATTGCGAATCCTGACCTTGTATTAATCTCTTGAGAGAAGAAATACACATTACAAACATACAGTTGTGTTGTTCCATCCTTTCAATCTGTAGATCCCAAATTGGGGTTTGTGCAAGTCTTCGTCTGCTCTAAAAATAAAAATTACACGTTAAACCAATAAAAAAAATAATACAATATATCAAATTCCCTTCATCAGTAAGAGTGAATAAAAAGCTTTTCTTGAATTCTTCCACTGAAAAAAAGGATAGAGCTTTACTGTTTGTATATATAATCGATTTAGACATTTATTATATTATAAATCTTATTTTGCAGACAGCCACTGTGGTTTAAAAGCCCAACAGTTGGCGGTATAAACCAAAGGTTTACATATAAGACCATTCATGAAACATTTCTGGTGTTGCTGTACTAATTTTAGCAGGTTTGTTGGATGTTGGTGCCTATAAAGAAATACATTTTGAGGAAAATACCAGCTCTTAGACAGTAGCACGAAACAGGGAACGGGTAAGTCCCTACAGTGCTCAGGGTGGGACCAGTTTAAACGCCCAAGTCATCTAGGTTCCTTAACGAAGCACTTGCACAGTTCAAACATTTAACAAGGCATTAAAATCACATTCCTCACCTGTACGGCAGCTTAGAAACGTCAACGCTATGACACGGCTTTCCCTCCCACTTTCACTCACGTATCGGCCTGACTTGAGCGAGCCAATAAGGCCGTGAGTTCCTGGAATATATCAGAACACCTTGATGGTCCAGAGAAATACGAGCCCGAAATCAGAACAAACACGGCGATTCTTACATTTCCTTTGACTTTTAGCACAATTTAAACGATATGAACCCAAAATGGTTTATGTTTCTTTCTCTTCTTTCTCAACTCCATTAAACAAATTATATTCCTGAATTTCAGGCCTACAATACATTCCAAAAAAGCTGGGACAAAGCAAGTTAGGTCTAGTAATGAAGTTAAAGAACTGAATAATGTAATACCTTAAGTGATTTTGTGGAGAAACGTGAGCTGCCTTTCAGGGATGTCCAAGAATTTTTCAACGAGGCCAACCAAAACAAGCCAAAAAGTAAGGGCTGAATTATGTAGTCTGTTACAATCTGGAGATCTGGAGATCCTTTGCCAATTTTGCTCATCAAAGATTCAAAGAATCATAATTATAATCACTCGTTCAAAATCTTTTTTTTTTCGTTTACTAGAACTGCACTGCCTTTGTTCTGACTTTTTTTGGAATGTGTTGCAGGCCTAAAATGCAGTGGCTGTGATGCCCAGTCCCCAGTCCCATTTCAACAGAAGAACCCGTGGCACATGCAAGCAGAAGAACAAGAAAATCAGGATGGCACACTATGGTCCTGCAATGATGACGGGTCTGTTTTAGTTTCCCGAAGACATGGTTAAATAAGGCCACACTGGAAACCAACCTCTTGTTCAAACACCAGCTTTAGTCATGGCACACCAATGGTCACTACGGACACTTCCGGAGGATAGGAGGATGGCGAGATCAACCAGAGGTCATAAAGAGAACCAAAGCCTGCCCATGACTCAGTCACCCACCATATCAAAAGATTTATCAGTTTTAGGCTTTATGGCATTGTTTGCCACGCCTGACTCTCTACACATGCCAGTCTCTTAGTAAGGGTGAGGCTGGGTATCGCCAACCATCACCACTTCAACCTACTGCCAAGCAGCTCACACCCAAGAGATAGTTCACTCATGGAAATTTCATACTGATATTAGAATACGAAACCAAACAGGCTCTTAAAAACCACTGCTGAGATGCAGAAGACTGGCTTTAAACTTAATCCATTAATGCTTTTCAAACCTGCAGCACAATGTTAAAATGGGGGCAATTTGGGGCTAATAATGAGGTAAAAAAGACATAATGACAGGTGAACAAACAGGTGATTATGATCATGATTCTTTTAGTCATTGTGGTGCAAAAACGTGCAGAGGACCTCAAGTTTGTCAAGAAACATATGAGAAAATGACTGAACAAAAATGTTTATATCGCTGGTCCTCAAAGAAAGGTTCAAGGAATCTCAGTGAAAAAAATTCAGTGAGGCAAAGGTAAGGTTTAGGAACATGCCTACAGTGAATAGGTGTGATCTCTCTGCGCTCCCTCAGAAAGGTCATTCATCAATATCTGATAGGAGCACATGGGTAAGGGATTACTTTCCAACCTTTATCAAGCGCTACAATACAGAGTTACATTCATAAATACCACTTAAAACTTTACTGTACAAAAAACAAGCCTTGTATTATAACCAGATCCTCAAGCTCCGCCCACTTCTCTGGGCTTGGAGGCATCTAGGATGAACCGTCACCATGGAAACTAGGATTGTGCTCAAACCATTCAGTACTATAGAGCTTTCTAGCCCAAATATGAAATAGGAGCATCCAGACTGTTCTGTTACGGGTCCAGACTTTTGGTTAAGGTCATTTACACTCCTGTGATACAGCAATAATGCAGAAAAGTACACAGAATTTTTTTATTGGCCCATTTGTGTTCTAGACCAGTTTTTTATCATCTTCAAACCTCTGAGTTTTTACTTCTCATTGTGGTGCACGTTGGGAAATAAAACAGAAGGGCTGATTTTATTGATAGCGTCACATAATCAATGAAGGTTCCGCACTGTACAAACTTTATCAGCTTTAAGTTACTTTTGGCGTCGGTAGCCACACCTGGTCCCGGCCCCTTCATAAAGGGCGAGTCGTATTATCGGGCCACTTCACATGACTAATCCCCTTCTACATCTCACAACGCTCTTATAAATCCTGAATCTGCTTCTGGGGCGAGCCGTGATCCTAAACATCTCCGTATTTAAGATTATCCACTTACCTGGAGGATGGACCTGAAGAGAGGCTCATGGATGGCCATTAGCGTCACCGTTTTAATGATGGCAGGTAAGTTACCTCAGGATGGAATGACGTGAACTGGGTGCTCGGACTTTACATAATAATATATAACAGATAATCAATAACTGACATCAAGAAATTACGGAAAAAAACAGATAATTGTAGTCATGACATTTTCTTTGTTGTTTAATTTTCTTATATCTACAGTCTTATGCATAACCATTTTAGAAACTTCAATAAGAAAAACTGAACAGCTGCCCAAACCTGTTTCCAAAAACATTAATGCTCCATTGCTATACTGTGTCTCGGGGGGGAGGCTGGCTGGGGATCACCACCCAGTGCTGAGCCATAGATTCTCTGAAGAATGGTTTAATTGCTGATAAATATATTTAATAATGAATCATTAACTAATTTTACTACTTATTTATTACTTCACGTGCTCATTTTTATTATTAAATAATTAATGTCCTTGCATTTTAGACATGTTGATTACTGAAATCTAGCTAATAATTATTACTATCATTATTTTATTATCTTCTGGTGTTCCCGCTCCTCCTGGGAACCACAGAGTCGTTTCACTCGCATCTAAAATGTTCAGGGACTATAATGCAGGTTTTGCTGATGGTGCCAGTTTGGCGGCGCTGAAGACGGAGAACACAGCCACCGAATTAGGGTACGACATCACCATGACGATTATCAACCGTATCTACAACAATTCCCTCCTGAACCACACTTCTCCAAACTATAACTCGCTCTATACGGAGGTTGACGGAGCGGTGAGTGTCTCACCTGTACCAATCACGGTGCCACCACTGCCCTACGGTTTGTTGGGAGACTAACGTGAATGTCCATTCTGTCTTTCCAGCTGACCATTGTTTACGGCTGCACCAGCTGCCCCAGTAAACCATTCTACAAAGGTGTGAAAGCCATGAGCTTCAGGTACAAGCCTCTTTAATTCCACTCCTAAGAGCAATTATAGAATAATCAGCATTTCTGATCACTTTTTGTCTCTTCTCCTGGTCGGTAACAGGAGCGGATCTGTGATCGCAATATCTAGCATCTCCTTCAAAACGGGCTTCCCAAGCAACCCTGTCTTCCTGAAGAACCTTTTCCTGAGCAGCCTCTCTAGCAATAATGAGATCAACGGTCTTCGGGTCAACCGGAACTCTGTACAGGGTAATGATTTACTCACATTACTGTACATGTCATCTTAAAAGGCAGTTTATGTTGCTCTAAAATCTCTGTGTACTTTTCTGCATTAATGCTGCATCACAGAAGTGTAAATGACCTTTAACCATGGGTCCGGACCCAACCCCGTACCATGATAGAGCCTGGCTTTTGGACCACACAGTCCATTTTTTTCCAGAAGATAGATGTGGTTATAACACGAGGCTTGTTTTTTGTACAGTAAAGTGTTAAATGGTAATTGTGAATGTAACTCTGTATTGTGGAGCTTGATAAAGGTTGGATAAAGTAATCTCTTACCCATGTGCTCCTATCAGATATTGATTAACAATGGTTCTGGATGCAGTGTGAGGGAGCGCAGAGAGATCATGCCTCTTCAGTTTAGGAATAGGCATGGTCTCCTGACAGATTTCGTAAATCTTTGTTAGAGCAAAATTGTTTGCATATTATAGTCTGATCTCATAACGCTGATCTCTCCAAACAGTCACAACTGCCACACTGCCAACGACAACCACAACAACCACCACAACCCCAACAACAACCACCACAACCCCAACAACAACCACCACAACCCCAACAACAACCACCACAACCACCCCAACAACAATCACCACAACCCCAACAACAACAACCACCACAACCCCAACAACAACCACCACAGCCACCCCAACAACAACCACCACAACCCCAACAACAACCACCACAGCCACCCCAACAACTACCACCATAACCACCCCAACAACAACCACCATAACCCCAACAACTACCACCATAACCACCCCAACAACTACCACAACCACCACAACCACCCTAAGAACCGCCACACCCACTCTAACAACCACCACAACCACGCCAACAACCACCACAACCACTCCAACAACAACCCCAACAACAACCACCACAACCCCAACAACAACCACAACCACCCCAACAACAACCCCAAAAACCACCACAACCACCCCAACAATTACCACAACCCCCCCAACAACCACCACAACAACTCAAACAACAACCCCAAGAACCACAGCAACCCCAACAACCACCACAGCCACCACAACAAATACCACACCCGCACATCCCCCCACAACAACGACGGCACCTACCAAAGCATCCACAACACCACCTAGTAGAACCGGCACCACAAAACCACAAAACCCCAAAACGACCATACGAACCACAAAAAGCACCTTACCAACAACAAGCACACAAAAACCCATTACAACAAATCCAAAAATCACACCCACCCCTACCCCAAACACCACCACTACCACAGCAAACTCAAACACCCCCACCACCAATTCTCCCACAAAACCAAACATCACAACCACAGACAAAGACTCCACCACCACCAGATCTGGCACCAAATCGACAATCAGCACCTCAGATCCCATCACCGTTACCAGCGTTACCACCAACACCACGAAACCACACAGCACTACACAGCCTGCTATAGTACCCGGCTCAGACGGAGTCCCTGGCTGGGCAATCGCTCTACTCGTGCTGGCCAGCATCGCCATCCTGCTTCTGCTCATCATCCTGATCATCATTGTAAGCCCAAATCAAAAATCAAGTCCAGAATACAAGTACAAATTAAACATTTTATTCCTGTCTACTCTTGTTCGTGCAGCTAATAAGATTGTGCAGCGACGATAACGGCGAAGTTCGGACGCTCCCTCCGGTGGAACACACGCCCTATATGAGAACCACATTCAAAGAACCAGCCAACGGTGCTCAGAAGGAACTCTACCCTTTAGTAAGGAACTTATAAATGGGAGTGTTTTTTCTCCCACCATCAACTCAAATTCTTGTTTGCTAAAATGTTTGGAGTGCTAAGAGGATTAAACTCAATATATTCTGTAAAGAGAATCATGAGAATTTGTGAAGTTTTTCCCACCATCACTCTTGGGTACACTGTCTGAATTTCTTAACGTTTGTCTGACAAACCTTTGCGTGTTTTTTTTCCTTAACAAAGCTTTCATGATCTCCATTAAAAGCACAAATCACGTTGTTTCCTGCACTGTTTCTTAATGGTTCCTCTTTATTTTGTCTTCACCAGGACGATTTAACAAAAAACCCAAAGCCCAAGCCCAGTAAGACAGGGATGTACGTGGTGAACCAAGAGGAAAGTCGATGAAAATAAAGAACAGGTATGTGATTTACTTTTTATTTCACAGAGACCATAATGGGCCATAATGTAAGGTGGCTCTTTAAGAGACCAGCGCACCCTCCAGTGTACATACTGGTGCACCCATTTTAGGGCGTGTCCTGCACCCTGAGCCACTCACATTCCTGAATATACAGTAGCTATAGTTCCTTTTTATTAACAATGAGAGTCAGATACAACTCCAACTTCTCCTGGAAGAGGAAAATGGTCCAGTCTAGTCCAGAGTAAACACTCTGAACTGTTTGAGTAACGCTCCTTCACTGTTTTCTTTGTGATTAATGGACTCCTGTCTCAAGTGAAGCAGCTCCGTAACAGAACAATATTTTTTTTAAAAAGGAGATAAACCTGATTCATTCATCCTGAAAATAAACAATGTTTCTAAAATGAGATAAACCCTTACAAGTGCATCAATGACCAAAAAAGTGTGAAAGAAAGAATAGAAAAGAAAAGGCGAAATATAAAAAAGAAAGGAAAAGAAAAAAAGGCAAAAAAAAAAAAAGAAAATAAAGAATGCAGACAGAAAGAAAGGAAAAAAAGAAAAGAAAAGAAAAGAAAGCACAAAACAAATAGAAAGGAGAAGAAAGAAAGATATATAAAAAAGAAAGAAAAGAAAAGACGAGATGTAAAAAGGAAAGGAAAAGAAAAAAAGGCAATAAGAAAGAAAAGAAAAGTAAGAATACAGCCAAAAAATGGAAAAAGGAAAGAATAAGATAGAACGACAGAAAAGAAAGAAAGAAAAGAAAAGAAAGAAATGATGCAGACAAAAATGTTAATAAGAAAGGATAAGAAAGAAAGATAGAAAGAAAAAATAGAATGAAATAAATAATTAACTGAAAGCAAAATAAAAGAAAGGATGCAGACAGAATGAATGGAAAAGAGAAAGAAAAACAAACAAATAAATAAACAAATAAATAAATAAATAAATAAATAAAGGAACAAGGAAAGAAAGTAAAAATAGAACGAAAGACAGAATTCAAACAGGAAGTGTAGAAAAAAGAAAGAAATAACAAAAGAAAGAATGAATTTCTAACAAATAACAATGTAAGGTAATTTTCTCATATGAAAATATAAACAGAAATAATATTTAGCCTGCTGTAATTAAAGGAAAGCAGCTTCTGCTGTCCCAAAACTCTCTTCCTAAAGAGAAGTAATTAGTAAGAAATGTTATCGCTATTCTCTTTGTTTTAGTCTGTACCTTTTGTGATTTGTTTCCCGGAACAGATTACTGGACGCTGATGTTTTTTTGGTTCTGTGGGGACGTTCTTCACTCCTTCTGGGGATCAGGATGAAGTAGATCTGTCCAGGCTAAGCTGCTGTACAGGTTTATAATTCCACTACGTATCTGACACAAAACACAGGTTTGGGGTTTTGTGTCTCTAATAGTTTTAGTGTTTTAGGATGATCGGTTTTATGTGACTTTAAGGCTTTCATGAGCAACTGTACAAATATGTGAGAATATATTTATATACATGTTTTGATAACTTTGATAACTAAGGATTTTGTGTTATGGAAAATAAATGTAATATATTTTAAAAACATTTTAAAAGTGTGAGACTAATTGTTAACAAACTCGCTCAGTGAGTAACGAAGAGAAAAAAAGAAAGAAAGAAAGAAAGAAAGAAAGAAAGAAAGAAAGAAAGAAAGAAAAAAGAAAGAAAGAAAAAAATGTAATAAATAATCCAACAGAAATACAGAAATGACAGAAAATACACAAGGTAAGGAAGAAATAAACATAAAACAAACTCGAAGGAAATAAAAAATTAATAAAAACAGTTATAAAACTAATAGAAAGAAAGCACACAGACAGAAAGGAGGAAATAAATAATGAATACGAATTTGCTTTTTATGATCGGCAGTCAGAAAATGTTGAATAAAACAACGTTCCGTTCCGGTGACCTAGTGAATGATTTTTTGGAGCATCGGATAAACGAATAAAGGAGGTGTTGTGGTCCATCTGCTTCAAGGCTGGATGTCTGAGTTATAGAAGCTTTTCTGATCAGCAGTAAGGTGGTTCCACCACAGTTCCTCTGCTCACTGGTCGTTATTTTTTTATATTTTGGGTTCGTAATAAAGAAGACAATAAACGTACGGTAAGGGTTGTTAGTTTGCTTTCACCCGCGAGAAACCGTTTAGAGGCAAAAAGAAGAAAACGTTCGATTACATAACTGGATTCATAAAGTGAAAATGTTTTTGGCTGTCTTAAGGAGTCGTTCTCACACTCGGTATCAGGATTAGATTAGATTAACAAGGTCTAAATCAACGTCCGACGCCCTTCATCAGAACGAGGGTTAATGTTTAACCCCTCCCTAATCCAGCTGACATTTACAGAAGGTCCAGTCATGAAGAAATCGAGAGATGAATCAAAAGAATCAAATCCCCCATTCTCTGATTCTGCCGTCCATTTAACGAATGGGAGCTAAACATACTCATGGCGTTATCACACACTCTAAACACACTCGCGTGTAACGTTCACGATAAGGTCCGATTGCCAGGTGATAAATGAGCCATATTTTTAGAAACGGAACACTGAGGAGGGCACAATGCTGGGTGTAACCACACACAGTCCAAGCATTATGGAGGAACTACCAAATTACAGGCGATATCGACTACAGCATATATGGTGGAGTTTAATGGAGCAGGATACAAAACACAACAACAAGAAATTAAAGAAAGAAACAAAGGTAGGGCAAACAAAGTAAAATAGAAAACAAAGAATAAGGGAGGAGAAAGAAAGAAGAAAAGAAGGAAGAAACAAATGAAAGACAAAACAGAGGACAAATAAACCAATGCTAAAAACATGAATTACAGAAAAAAGTAAGGAAAAGACAGAAAAACAGTAAAAAAAAACAAAAACAAGGAATGGCAGAAAGTATTTGCATAAGAACGAAAAAAGCTTAAATAAAAAGGAAAGAAAAGAATAAAGTAAGACAAAAGGGACAGAAATATCAAAAGAAAGACAGAGGTACAGACGATGAACAACAAGGGACGAAAATCGGAAGGAAGAAAAAAGAACGAATAAGAGAAAGAGTATGTAAGAAAGAAATAAAGAGAGAAAGAACGAACGAATGAAGGAAATAAAGAACAAAAGGGAAAAAAGAGCGAAAGATAGTAGGAAAGAAAAGGAGGGAGGAGAAAGGGGGGTGAAACAGTGAAAGACAAAAGCAAGGGTAAGAATGAATTGTTACAGGTGTGTAAGGTAACGGCTGGAACAGTTTTTAACTTTAAGCACAGCTTTACGTCAGAGCTATTATTATTCCATTATTAATCATCTACACTTCTCATTAACTCATTTGAGTATACACACACACTCTGAACACACCCCGCTGCTCACACACTCTCACTTACAGAACAAGAAATAGAACGATCGACAGATCATCCATAATACTCCCACACATCTCATACCGGCACATTCCCATTCAAAAACAAAACCAAACACTTTCTGTTCAATCCAGTATTACAGCATACTGCAAAACAAGAAAGTGACACTGAACAGAAATACATTTTACCTTACACTGTTACACTTTTATCGATAGAAATTGGAATAGGGAAAGGGCAAAAAATGAAAAGCAAAGACAAGAGAAAAAGAAAGAAAGAAAGAAAAAGATCTGGACTGGGAATATCTGGTGATCTGGGACCGAGGAGGTTTTTACTTAGTTTGAATCAAAAAAGAATTAAGTTATTTCTATTAAGGTTTATTAAGGTGTTTTCCAGCCACAGAATCTCATTTAAAATACCTGAGAGACACCTGACCTCGAACCCGGGTCTCTGCCATCATGTCGGGCTTGCTATTTTGCTGCTGTTCCACCCAAGCGGTTAAATAACGTTGTGTAACAGAAATGATAATAGAAATCCATCCTCGGGACGCTTAGAAGAATTAGCACATCTTCAGATGGGGTGGGGGTTGTGTGTGTGTGTGTGTGTGGGGGGGTGCATGTGGGGAGAACATACCAAACTCATTGTCACCCTACGTTCATTGTTATATTAGATAGGGTTAGGGTTAGGATGGTGGAATCGAACCTCCGGCGTCGCAACAGTCTTATTTTAAGTCTTATTTTGGAGCCTATTTATAAAGGGATTCATTTTAAAATGTTAAAAGAAAGACACCCGGATACACAGACAGACAAACAGACAGAGAGTTAGACTGATAAACAGATCGACAGTAAGATAGAAAATAAGAGTTAAAACAATCGCTTCTTTAAAAGGGAGCTTTATGGAACTCAAGCGCTAGTTACAGTTCATATTCCTGTATTTTGCTGCCATCTAGTGGAAGCCATAATACAGTGCAACATTCCGCAGACATTCGTCCTGGTCCGGTAGTGGTTTTACCCACTCAGAAGTGACCACCAATGTTCAGAAGTACCTAATAAAAGCAAAAAGCGTTCCAGTTTACCCAGTAGGTGTAGGGTTTAAGCCCCAGTTAGTACAGCGAGTAAGAACAGTAGTGAGAATTAAACAGAAGAAACACAAGTGCAAGAGATAAAGAAGTGTTTCAGCTTGGACCCGCTTTTAATACAGAACAGTGAGCGAACATTTTTTCTCCAGGGTACACACTAAGCGCTTTAAGTAATTCTAAGCTTAGTCCTGATAGTCCTGATCTAACGACGGAACCTTTAATGCTGTGTCACGTGTCGATGAATCTTTACTCTGATATAAATCGAGGACAATAATACTTTTTTGAAAAAAAAATTATAATAAAATTTTCGTTTGTGTATTCGTTCATGCTGCAGTGTAAATGTGAAACTAAAAATGTTCAGGTCAGTTCCATGAAGCACCTGTGGTTTATAGAGAACACACTCCTTATAATACAGAGAAGTGAGAGAGAGACGGTGCAGTCTGGAACTTAACATATAGGATAAGAGAGAGAGAGAGAGAGAGAGCGTGTGTGTGTGTGTGTGTAGTAGATTTTATATATTAGGTGTGTGTCTGTGGTAGATGTTTGATGTTAAATGTGTATGCATGTTAAATGCTGGAATGTGTGTGTGTGGGGGGGGAGATGTTAGATAGTGTGTTTGGTCGATGTTGGATGACACACAAGTGTGTGTGTGTTTGTGTGTGCGTTTGTGTACGTGTGTGTGTTTGTGTGTGCGTATGTGTACGTGTGTGTGTTTGTGTGTGCGTATGTGTGTGTGTGAGATTCCATTCCATCCATTATCCTGAACTACATCCACTGCTGATCCTGTCCAAACCCTGCTCTCTGATTGGTGTAGCTGGTGTCACATGACTCAGAGCTCTGCTATAGAGTCGATCGGCTCCACCTGAGGTTCTGTGGGCGGAGTGGAAGCTTCCTCTGACGGCTGGATATCTGGGACCTGTGCGGCTGTTGGTACGAGGACCTTCACCTGCTGGAGACGCAGTGTGAGAGTCAGATTAATGTAACTCAGTGTAATTCTAAGGGTCCCGTCTTGCACCCTGTTACCTGAGGAGGAACCGTCTTGGGTGGGGACGGAACCGGAGAAGCTGGAGCACCCTGAACCACTTCTGGCTGCCGGACAACCAAACATATTAACTGTACAGTCGTAGGGTGTGTTTTATACAGATGGTGCATGCTTTGGTGTTTCTTTACCTGAGCAGGTGTGACATCCGGTTGCGGGGAGGCCGGAGGGCGCTGAACCACTCCGGGCATCTGCAGAACCACAGAACGTTAGGTTCTTATTCGTTAATTACACGCACATGTGCCGTTAATTAAGTAGAACGGAGAGACACTAACGTGCAGGCCTCCTTTCACCAGGACGCTGAGACCGAACAGGATGGCGACGATACAGATGATCAGCTCCAACACCAGGAACAGGACGAGAGTGGCCAACAAGCCATCGAGCAACAGCTAAACGAAAGGAACCGGAGTCAAAACTCGGAGAACCGTCACAAAATTGCAGTTACAGTTCCCAAACGTCCTTTATTTATTAGCTCTTTACTGTGTTTACATAAATGGCAGCTAATGAGGGGAGAAACAAAGAAACAGCTACATCTTGTGGCCAGATTTGTGCAACTGCTTCTGGGAAAAAACAACTCAACAAGATTGGCAATTTCAATTAAATATAAACGTATTCTTTCCTAAATAAAGTATTCGGACAATTGTTCAATTGTTGGCTGTTTTCTGTGTACCTATTAGTAGTGGGATTACTTTTTGAGGATGTAATCACAACAGTAATCCCCTTTACATTTTTTAACAGACGTCGCTGCCAATTTTTGCCGTTTGAGCAGTAAAACCTGGTGTAGCTGCCTCAGGAAAATTCCCATAAATTTATGTCCAATACAGGATTTATAGAGTAAATTCAAAGTGGGATTAATTTTTCAAGAATTTACCACGGATATTCTTTAATTTGTAAGATGCAATAGGCTACTGTTTGGATAAAATCTCCAGTGCTGAAAAACCTTTTTTGCATTAAAAGGTACCGCTCTGAGATGCAAAAATATCGTATATAACGTAATAAACGCATCCCATGGATGTTTGAATTGTGCCCTTGCGGAGCTTTTACATAAAAAAATCAAAAACGTAATTTGGACACAATGTAGAGGCAGTAGGGGGCACCCCTGAGCAACAGATTGGACTCGCGGTGCCAATAGCCGAGAGAACTGGAACCGGGCTTTAGGTTGCCAGGTCATTGAAATGCAATCTTGTAAGCAGAGGCGGTATACGAATGAGAGAGATCGCATCAGGGGCGCCCCCTGCAAACATAAAAAAAAATGCATTTTCCTCATCTAATGTGGATCACGCACACACACACACACACACACACACACACACACACACACACACACACACACAAAACACAAACGGTGACAATGACAAATCCTGCCCAAAGTGCAAAACACCCCAGTACAATCA